>JAXIVD010003850.1:5000-40000 GCA_036785275.1 Cancer borealis
AATACTAGCGAGGTTCTGGAAGATCTCTATAGGCACAGAATTGTCGCTTGGATATAGAATTGGCCACACAGGGTTGTTAGCTGCTGTCTCTACCAGATTTGGGGAACCCATGTATACTTCCAAGTTGTGTGTCAAAAGTACCAACGTTCCTCCTTCTTCCCCTAGCACCTAAAAAGACAACGGCATCACAATTTAACACTGGTGAGCATTAACTATAAGCTACATCAAGTAACTATCTCAAAATCACTTTAATTTTATTCTAACTGTGTTTATCTGCATTCAGTGAATTGTAAGCTTAAACTCAAGCTCAAACTCCACCAGCCGGAAACTATGAGGATATTACTACGCACAGTCTCATTGTCCACCATCTTCATGTTAGCACAGTATTATTAGGATTATTTTTGTCGAACGATCAAGTACATAACATTCACTCAGATACCGATACCTCAACTCCACTCTGGATGGCCATATTTAAATTCCTCTGCCCTGTTGCTCCTCTTGGATTTTCAGGAAGGTACGAAGCTAGATCCTGCCTGTTCTTCTCTTGACTGAGCGGTAAGATATTGGAAGCATTGACGATCCTGTTCCCAAACACCACTACACCCAAATAGCTATCCGCAGCTGCCTCTCTCTTGATGAATTGACGCACATTATCACGTAGCTGCTCCCATCGTCCAAACACCTAGAAATAATACACATAATGCAGATGAGTAAACCTAAGTCGTAAGTGAAAGGTCGGGCTTGATGTAAATAGGAAATAGTGGTTCTTACATACATCCGAGGACACTAACCAACGGAACATTATTCGGACCCATGATGGAGGTGTATTCAACAAGGAGCACCATTCGCGGCCCGTCCGGTTTCGCACGCACCACTGTAAACCCGGTGTTCTTCCAGCTGAGTGGGATCCTGGCGGTGGAAAATTCAGTTGCTAATTGTAAAATACAATATTTGATTATAGCTTTGTTTATAAGCAAAGTTATGTAATATTTCTAATCATTTATTATTCATATTAGTTTTAGTTATAGTAGGAAAAAAACGCCCAAAGTAAATGCAAACGAAGGTGGATAGAGTTTTTTTAGTTACTTAGAATCTAGCTTTTGAAATAATAAACACTTGCATCACACTCTAGCATCTCAGCGGTACACACAATCCCTTAGTTAACCAGCACATCAGCTGCATATGCATACACCATCTCCGTAGTGAACCAACACCTAAGTTATATGCAACATCCTGAAGCACTTCAACATCACAGCTGCACACAGCACCCTGAGGTACCTCAGCACCACAACTGCACACAACACATTGAAGCGCCTCAATACCTAGGTTGTACACAACACCTTGAAAAACCCAAACACTTCAGCTGCAAAAATACGTCGTCAAGCACCCCAAAATCTAAACTGCACACACCTTTCACCTCAACACTTCAGCTGCACACAGACACCTTGAAGCACCTCAACACCTCAGCTGCACACAAATACCTCAGCTGCACGCAACAATTTGAATTACCTCACCACCACAGCTACACATAATACCTCGAAGCAATTCAACACCTCAACGGTATGCACCTTGAGGCACCCCAACACCTCAGCTGCACACAGCACCTTGAGGCACCCTAACACCTCAGCTGCACACAGCACCTTGAGGCACCCCAACATTTCAGCTGCACACACCTTGAAGCACTCCAACATTTCAGCTGCACACAACACCTTGAGGCACTCCAACACCTCAGCTGCACACAGCACCTTGAGGCACCCCAACATTTCAGCTGCACACAACACCTTGAGGCACCCCAACATCTCAGCTGCACACAGCACCTTGAGGCACCCCAACAGTTCAGCTGCACACAGCACCTTGAGGCACCCCATCATTTCAGCTGCACACAACACCTTGAGGCACCCCAACATTTCAGCTGCACACAACCCCTTGAGGCACCCCAACATTTCAGCTGCACACAACACCTTGAGGCACCCCAACATTTCAGCTGCACACAACACCTTGAGACACCCCAACATTTCAGCTGCACACAACACCTTAAGGCACCCCAACATTTCAGCTGCACACAACACGTCAGCTACGCACGCCACTGGGAATCACTCCTGCTGTACCTGTCTCTTTAAATCACAATAACACTTTGCTTGTAAATCCCAGCACATCAGTTGCATCTAGTGCATTTCCAACACTAGAAACATGCGTCCTTAGTAGCCTTCTCCTAGCACTTGACATGATACTCACCTCTTCATATCGCTGTGCCGAGCTATCACATCCTTGGTGCTGATCTGATCACAAAGCAGGTTGTGTTTGGTTGGCAGTGCTGGGTTGTGGCTGCTGGCGTCGCAAAAGTTAATCACCTGAAAGAGTAAAACAATTGATGTGAGAAGACTTTGTCAGATGAAAAGAAAAATATGTAAGGTTTTACTTACTCTTTTTGGTTATATATCTCAATTTGTTGATTTCATGTATTATTTGTGAGCTGTGTATATTACATTAAATTAAAGCATGGCCAGTTGAAGCAAACAGACGAAGTGTATAAAAGGATAGCTGGCTTATGACGCTTGAAAGTTATTATTTTTTAACTTCTGCTACTTATACACTACAATAAGTGATCCAAGAGGGAATTGGGAAGACGAGTAATTACTACGTAGGCTAGAATCACTGTTTGGGGCAGGTTTGGGAAAGAAAAGAGTAGAAAAACTTACTGAATCAAGGAAGGGAGCAGCCAGGAGGGAGGAAGTGACCGTGCTATTTTGTGACAACTCAGGGGTGAATTGACACTCTACTTCGCTCCATTCTTCGGGACAGGACCTGCCGGGCAGAAACCATATGGCTTGTAGTAATGGGTTGTTGTGGTTGTCTTTACTGCTGTTGCTGTATTGCTTTATTCATATAGATTTGGTAATAGGAATAGTAGCATATGGTGTGTGTGTGTGTGTGTGTGTGTGTGTGTGTGTGTGTGTGTGTGTGTGTGTGTGTGTGTGTGTGTGTGTGTGTGGATGCGTGCGTGCGTGCGTGCGTGCGTGTGTGTGTGTGTGTGTGTGTGTGTGTGTGTGTGTGTGTGTGTGTGTGTGTGTGTGTGTGTGTGTGTGTGTGTGTGTGTCCTTATAGCCCTCATCTATAAAATTCTTTGAAAAACAACTTTCAAAAAAGATAAATAATAAATCCACCGTATGAATGAAATTAAACGAACGAACAAACAATTGTGGAAGAAAACGTTAAATACTGAATTAGTTGACAAGAAGTGAAAAGGAAAAGAAAAAAGAATACTGTAGAATGAGGAAATGAAAAAGAAAAAAAAAGAAAAGAAAAACTGGGAAAAAAACGCCAAGGAGAGTGAAGAGGAACAGAAGAGACAACCTTAAGAACATGAAGGTTCACAGCGACAGAACTTAGGAAAAAAAAATTTGGTTCTCTTGACAGAACTTTGTGTGTTCAAGAATGTCTTTCTGTCCTCGCATTCCTTACCAGAGATTCCAGTGCCGCAAAGTCCTTATATTTATTGAAGAACCTGAGAAAACAAAGCATGCGCTCGTACACATAATTACGAGCTGTTAAAACTAGTGAGTAATTTACCAGGAAGGTCAATATTGCTATTCATAGATTATTATGTCATATTGATGAAATTGTGAGTATAAAAAATGGTTAATGAGAATTTTCTATTTAATTTATATTCATATATGAATTAACGCCGAAAACGTTTTTATAGAGTTGTGAAATTAATTTGTATTATTTATTAGTAATTAAAAGTCACATTTAATTAATATTTAAAGGCGGGATTTGTCGAGGTGATTTGCATGGCCGGCGTGTGCTCGATCAAATGTTTGACTTTTGTAAGAAATTAGTGATTGCTATTCTTTTCAAATGATTATAAGGAATCGTAATTATGTTAAGTAATAACTTTTTTGTATTATACTTAAACTTTCTTACAATATAAAAAAAAAGATAAGCGATTCATATCAAATTACATTCCTTGGCACCAATAATTTTTTTTATTATTTGTTATATATTTTTTATCTGTTTTGCCCATATTCCTAACAGCAGAGCATCACGTTGCCTCTAAACCTTATCTCATTCTACCCACTCACTCCTAACTCGCGTGCAGCTGCCTTTGTAACCCTTGCCCTGTCCTCCTCAGCGACCACGCAACACCAATGAAACACTTGCCTCAGTCTTTGTACAAAACACATGTTTATGACACATAACATAACAGCAGTCATCCGACTTAAGAATGGGCGTGCCCCAAATGTCTGCCGGCAGCCCTAAGACTTACATGGTTCCCTCCAGCAGATGGTCGGTGCAGTAAGTGGGTGTGATAATGTTGCTCTCGTTGCGGTAACCGGAAGGAAAGATTGGGTCATGGGCGTGGCCGTACTCCTCAAACACTCCCCAGCGGTATTTGGCCCACTCGTGCACCATGATGTTCCCTAAAGGTGCCAAAGGGAAGCACCAGAAATATGGAGTCACATTATTTAGCTGAAAAAGACAACTATACAACTTAATATATATTTATTTTTCAATCGAATATTTCTAGGTATCTTAGTTCCTTCAGGCATATCCAGGATATTCTCTCACTACAGGAAATCTGTTATCCCACTTTGTTTTATGAAGGAAGCTCAAGCTTGGCCTTCAGGCAGTACTGAGAAAACAGTAAGCCAGGTGTTTGAAGTATCTTAAACAATATATAATTTCGGTATTGTAACATATTGAAATTAAGAAGGGGTGTAAGTTATCATGGTCAAAAAATATCGTGATTAAGCAAAAACCCATCAGAATAATGGAGCGAGAGGAAACGAAAAAAAGAACAGGTTTATGATGGAAAGCAAAGATAGCTTTAAAAAATCCAGACGAGACTTTTTTCCCGAAAAGGTTTCATAAATAATTGCCTGGACGTGATGAATGCAAGTTAGAGTAAATCTATGTTATGATGTAGTCCAATAAATATTAGTGACTACTGTAGCCTCAATACTAGGTCAGGCAGCGGGAGAAGGGCTGCATGGCGAGGAAATGTTGAGAGAAAAGTAACATCCAAGAAGAAGAAAAAGTGGGTGTTTGGGATGCAAGACAGAATTCGCAACCAAGAAAGAGAAAATGAGTTGAATATGAGCCATTTTGAAAAGTCTGTTGTCAGAAGAAAAGGGCGTAAGTGAGGAAGGAAGAAGTGAAAAAATTATTTAAGTTTTTGTATCAAATAAGAATTTGTTTTGGAGAGAGGCACATAAGTGTAGGGGAAAAAAGCTGGGACTGGGTGAAGTTCGTTCGGAATGAAATTTGTTGAATGTCTGCAAATAAAGTGCATATAAAGTAGGTAATAATGTTTTTTGAGAACTTGAGAATAGATAAAATGTCCTCGTGATTGGATTTCAAAGAGAGCACGAGTGTAGAAATGTGCTTCGTTTTGGAATACGTCCATGATAAAACTTTAGGACTTATGAGATTATGAGATGATAGAGGAAACTAAATCAATAAATACAGAGCAGGTTTTTTGATAAATATCAAAAAGTAATGCGCGTGAATGAGTGTTTGTGTCAAAAGACTTACAGAAAAAAATTTATACAATTCTCAAAAGTCGAAGAAATACGCTATTACGAGAGAGAGAGAGAGAGAGAGAGAGAGAGAGAGAGAGAGAGGAGAGAGAGAGAGAGAGAGAGAGAGAGAGAGAGAGAGAGAGAGAGAGAGAGAGAGAGAGAGAGAGAGAGAGAGAGAGAGAGAGAGAGAGAGAGATGTCGGATGTCGGTCACCATAATGTTGTAAAGCACTATATGTCTTCTGTTGTATTGGGTCCATTGTTACCATCAGAAAGGATCTCATCTCTGTGCATCAGGTAGAGCGGGGCACTACCATGTCTACCCCTCCATAACTAACTAACTAACTAACTCTCTCTCTCTCTCTCTCTCTCTCTCTCTCTCTCTCTCTCTCTCTCTCTCTCTCTCTCTCTCTCTCTCTCTCTCTCTCTCTCTCTCTCTCTCTCTCTCTCTCTCTTTAAACACTTTATTATATTTGTCTATACAACTGATATATTTTGTTTTGCTCTCTCTCTCTCTCTCTCTCTCTCTCTCTCTCTCTCTCTCTCTCTCTCTCTCTCTCTCTCTCTCTCTCTCTCTCTCTCTCTCTCTCTCTCTCTCTCTCTCTCTCTCTCTCTCTCTCTGTAGCTATTCTGATAGTCAAAAATATGTGGTTATGTTTTCTACTTCTTTGAGTAGTTATATTTCAAAGTTTAATTTAAGGCTAAACTACTTCCTCAACCTCTCGTTTCCTTACATTTGACTCTCCAAAGCTATCGAAGCAGGGTGTTCACGCTTAATACGTAGCCACGGTCAATCTCACTGCCTGCCAACAATTCACGCTCCTTCATTATATACGTAACTACATCAATAAGATATTCAAAAACATCTCTTCAAATAAGTATTCCGTGACTCTCAGAACAATATAGCTTGGTCTACGCCTTCTCACCTGGGCTGCCGGCGTTGGTATTATTCATAAGAAAATTTTCTGATAAGTAAATCCAGTCCCCAGGCTCGCCGCAGCCGCCCAGTTGCTGCGTCCACGGGTTATCTCCAAAGAGGTAATGTGAAGGACCCATTCTAATGTGGGCAGAGTTCCACGAGTATATCTGCTGATTGGTTGTCAGTGCAATTCCTTGGCACACCCAGTCTTGTGGCACCACAATCACCACGTCTCCAAAGAAAACCATGTTCCCAGTGGCGGTGAACATCAGTTGAGAAGCCGCTGCAACCATGTCCTGGGAGAAAGAAACCAAATACACCAAATCATATATGGAGAATTACATAAATAATATGCATGTACAGCATGCAAACCACACAGGACTTATGGTCCAGTGTCTTCTACTTCTCTATCCTTTTGTCTCTATCAAGTAGATATTATAGTAGTAGTGTAGCTATACGGACAGCCTCGTTAGGTCCAGTAGTACTGTTGCCGTATGTTCTTCCGTTGTATTCCTTTGTACTAACTAGTCTGTCCAAACTTTTGAAAAAGTAAGCAAAATCAAACAAGTTCGATGCTGAACCATAGTTTTGGCATGTATGTATACCTGTTTGAAAAAGATGATGAATCCCCTGGCTGATAAATTAGCATATCGTGTAAAATGCACGAAGGAGATTTGAATGTTATTACATTCCCTAACAACATTGCTGGTAATTAAATAGTTTGTACAACCAAGTATTTGCATCTGTCTACTTATGAGTTCCAAGCCTTTGCTTCTTGCCAGCGAACTGCAGTCGAATAAATGCAAATTTGGAAATTAATCTTACCATTTTTATAAGGATTTTAATTACTTTAAGGAACTTTTTTAGTTTTGCAAGGAAACACAGTTTATCCTGAGAACAGCTCGATCCTTGCTAATCCTTCAAAAGATTTTTTGTATAAGAAAAAGATTATCTTAGTAGATCTACTCAGAAACACTTTCAAATTGACTCTGCCCTGGGCTTTGTAAGGCGAGTAAAATTGTGTTGCATTTTATGCAAGTCTGACCAGGCTTCCAGAAAGATAATACCAAGTTTATTTTTGAAAAACATTTATGTAAATAATGTACAGCGTAACCTAAACTTCCTAGCAGTTTTATTACAATATTCTTTGGTCAAAAAATAAAGCTTGACAGGATAGAGTCAGGCAGATATACAGGTAGGCACACATAGATTTAAAAAAAAATGTATATATACATATATATATATATATATATATATATATATATATATATATATATATATATATATATATATATATATATATATATATATATATATATATATATATTTTTTTTTTTTTTTTTTTTTAGAGAGAGAGAGAGCAAAAAAAAAAAACCTACTTGAGGCTATAGTTGGACAGAGGTGTTGGCTATGCTACCAGCTTATAATGGAAACCAAGGGACCACCCGTGGGTTCACGGAGTGAATAAATTTACGAAACCTGACCAGTGGGTGCCCACCTCACACGCCCGCGTCCACCACCCGCACCACCACACAGCTGCGTGTTGGTGCGGCACTTTTTGCACCGTCTGGACATGGAATCATTGTAGTACGTAGTACGTTCACCCTAAAGTAGTGTGTACTTCACTAAACCAAAAGGTAAATTGAGACGACCATGATAGTGTATGATGTCTATTTAGCAATAGCAAAATTTATTGATTCCCATTCAAACAACCTTATTTTCTTCATTACTTTACCAAGTTACTTCCCACAGGAAATGCTTTGACGACTTAATCTTGAAATGTTGACAGCTGATAATCTTGATAAAGATGTTATCGTGAAGGTATGTTCACGATAATACAGTCATTTGGTAACCGATGCAGTTTTCTCTTGGTCAAGTCGTGTCAGGGAAAGGAAATACAAGGATTCCTTACTGTTACCGCCACCACTACGAGCTTCGTGAACTTGTATAATGAGTCCATAACTTGACACTTTATCCATTGTATCGGGCGGACGAACCCTAATGAAACATTCCATATATTTTCGCAATTGAGCGGCATTCATCTGAAGTTTATGTTTTGTTCGTCCTCAGAATATTTGTATTATTGTTATTGCTATCATAAATATTATCATCATTATTATTATTGTTATTATTATCACTATTATTACTATCTATTTTTTCATTTTTTTGTTATTTTTTACAACCATTGAAAGACTCTCAGAGTAGATCCCCGGTATGGGAAATCGCTAAGCAAAAAGTTTCAAGTGAAAATATTCTGTTTCTAGCTTTTGTTTTGTTTGGTTGATACACTTACAAAATATGCATAAATAAGTAGGAGATAGATTGACGCGCACATTGTGTATACTTGTATCATATGTTCAATATTGTATGGGAATAAACTTATGTTTAGATATAAGTTATATTCATCAAGGTTGATGCAGATAAGTTGAAGCTCAAGTTGAAATATAGCAGTACATTGTATTCATATCCTTATCGCAACATGACTCAAGTTTTCTTCGCATTGGGACTACTACTATCGAACCCGAGTAGACAACTAAGATACGTTATTTTTCATATAAAAGTATGTACTTATAATTTCGGATCACATAGACCTCATGGAATATTAGATATCATAGTCTGAATCTAGGACTTTTCAGTCAAGTTATGGCCTGACACATTATACTTCAATTTCTAAATACCATCTATTACATACCTTAATGCCGTTGACGTATTCTTTACATTTGTTTTTGTCTAATTGGTCGCTGATGGCCACTGTCACCCCTTTGTACCCGGTGGCATCTAATATAATGTCATCCTGTGGGGTCGACGCCACACCAGCCACCATCCCTACCACTAGAACCACCACAGCTGCCCTCACACCCATCACAATATGTCACCAACACGAAAGGCCTGAGTTTTTCCTCCCTCCTTCACAGCAAACAAGGATCGGGTGTACTGCGTTGTCACACTGCCTTATCGACAGGCCCGGCGTACGAGTCTGATGGAAGCAAGGGGCTGAGGCTTCAAGTGCTGCCGCCACGCTATCAGTAGATAAGCTTCAGGGCTCAAAATGTCGTAGATAGTAACATCATCATCATTACCTCCACCACGTTGTTCTAGCCCACCATGACGATCTGCCCCGACCACCAAAACACACTTCAACTTTGGTCAAGCTCTTCATCGTAGTTTTCACGTTCATTGTATTTATACCGCCTGCCTTCCACTTCATTTTCACGTTTTCTCAGGACTTGTTTCAGCGAATGCTCAGTCACACCACTTGTTGTGCTGCTCTCGCCCTCGTCATATATCACAGGTACCACTACCGTCTCCAGGCCGCCTTCTCCACCACCATCACGCCCTCTACTCTATCCGAAGTTATCCTTAACGCTAGACTAGCGCCACCACCTAACTGTTACCTCTACGCCGTGCACCCCCTCTACCCCCCCTCCACCCTCCACCCTCCCTTCAACTTCGTCCTCGCCGTCTCTCTCAGCTCAACCAAGTGAGAGTAATTTTTCATTCTTTAAATCCACACACACTGAATAATCTAAATGATATTTTATTGGCAAGCTAAATAGGGGTTGGGTGACTGGCTGGCTGGGTGACGCAAAAGTTAAGTGATGTCCATTTCCTACATTTGAGAATATTGTAGTGATTCTGATATAGTAACACGTGTAGCTGTGTCTGTCCATACACGCTTACATAGAGGAAAAGATAACAGGATTAGGCACTTGATCTTATCAGAGATGCAATGTACGTTAGCATTTTCGAGCTCATCATACTACCCATGCGGTAAATGCTACACATGTACGACAATAGCAGTTGTGCACACACACACACACACACACACACACACACACACACACACACACACTACATATGTAGTATTTTTAGACTGATTGTCGCCAAAGCTCCGTAATAATTGTCATACACTTTCGGTAGAGTTTGCCCGTCACAGAAAAAAAATTTACTCTGAACCCGTGTTAGAAACGTATCGCGTTACATCCCTCTCCCGACTCAACTGAAATGGATATGTCTGCGTCCGTATTTCACTATTCTTAAATTAATTTCAACGAAAATTCTTGCTGATGGTCATTCATTGATATAGAATGAATGATCCAGACACGCTGGATATATTAATGAAACACACAGAAAGATTAGTTAGTTCAAGTCAAGGAGTTAAAATCAGAGTGTTGAGTGGGTAGGTGGGACGTGGCCTTCCATGCGTCACGCCACTTGTTCCGACACACCCTCAGTATCCGCTTACCGCTACACGCACCGCAGAACGAAATACAGCTCCATTAACATTAACACGCGATAAAAAATGGTGTATTTACCTAGTTGTAATATACAGGGCCTGAGCTACACTAGTGTGGTCCCGTATATGTATTTGTACAGTTTTTCCTCCAGTTGTTGTACATTCTATGCCATTATCACCTCTTTATTTAGTCTATTCCAAGTATCTATAGTTTACTGGAGAAAGCTGCACTTTTTTGTATCGTTCAAGCAAATTCTTTTTTGCAATTTTTTCGTCCCCACAAATATTTAACCTCTCTTTTTTTCATAAGATTTTTTCTATCTGTTTTCTCATGGTTAATTGTTCATCAATTAATATATTGTAATTGTTTCCTCTTTCTCTTTTATCTTTTAGTGTCGTGGGTTGCATTTCTTTTGATCTTTCCTCATATGTTAGGTCTTCCAAATCTTAGATCCACCATTTTAGTTAATATTATGCATCCTTTCCAATTTCAGCACGCTTTCCTTGTGCAGGGACCATATTACCTCGGCATAATACAATTTTGGTCTAATTATTGTAGTTATCATTTTTGTTTTCATATCTTCATCTGGGAAGTGAAGTGTCACAATTTTGTTTGCATTGTATTTGTTTGTCTTCGTTAGATTACCCCAAAAGCTTTGCTTATAAAGGGCTGTATGTCCAATACCTATTTATATTACATGAATTGTATTTATTGAAGAAAAAACTGGTACTCCCTTAATTTCATATTTGCATACAAGAAAAACCCTAACTTATTTAAGCATGACAATGACTATTGTACTTACATTATGAATTAAGCAGCATTGATTATATATTTTCTATATCACAAACCGTTGTCACCAATAGAGGCAGGATGGATTTGCCTCTTGTCTGTTATGTGGCGTAGGTATTTAGATTTTTTATAGTGACGCCTCGAATGTTTATGTTCTCTCTTGAATATGTTGAGAACGAAGAAAGGCTATTGCTGGTAAAACCTCAAATGCATATAAACATTCTAAGTTCCATCTGAGGACAGTATGGCAGCAATTTGGGTGGTCTTTGGCCACTCGGCGCTAATACCAAATAATGACAAGTGGCCCGTGGATATCAGGGGATCGAACGTTGACCACTGTGCCACCACCTGCAAATATTACCTGGTTCCTTGAATGTAATACCTACATCAAGGCACCACATTGCTGTTGGCTGATGGTTTATAGCTGACTCAGTTTCTAATGTTATTTAGCTAGAACCTTCTGGTGGATGGCCCCGAGTTGTACACCTTAGCTAATTGTATACAAGACAATCTTGAAATAATGTCATCGTCATTTTTTCACTCATCACAATAATTTGGTAATCCATTTTGGCATGAATTATCTAGTTACATTGTGGCATTTTGTGCAGCATAAAACGAACATTGATGACTGTTTTGTTTTATTACAGTAAATTAAATAAGTACAGTTTGATTTTGAGGATAATTTACACTGAAAGGAAACAACTATTTAAATTATATGAAATGTACTCGACACTTTCGTTGTCATTGATACAGTTCATTTCCCAACATAAATTGTACATCATAACCATATATTTACAAGTTCAGCACGAAAGGAAGTTGCCATTGATGCTAAGTGATTACCAATTTTTTATCAGCCAGGAAATCAAATGAATAACAAATATTTCAATAACAGCAAAAGAAACAAACCACAAAACTAAGCTGTACAATATTAGATTTAAGTTTCCCTCTGTCCACACTACAGTATCTGCCAAATGTATCACCACCATAGAATGCTAAATTTGTCACAAACTTTTGTCTTGAATATCAGTGGTTGCAATAGCTATTTATAAAACAAATTTGAACATATATAAATTTATTCACATGGAACTTCGCCGTATAAATATTTTTAGCTCTCATAACCAACTTGAGGCATAAAAATATTTCTATCCATGAGGCTTCACCATAGAAAAGTGAGCTGGTGAGCCCTTTCAAGATAATCTGAACCACCCAGTTTCCAGACAGCTGAACGACCTTCTGTGGTCTTGTGTTGGCAGAATTTCTGGGTTTAGCTGGTCACATTGAGCACATCCTATCTATTACTTGTGACTCAACCCCTGCCGCTTCATCTCCTCCAGCAGCAGGTTACCCATTTGTGCTGGACTCCTGGACACTATCACTCCAGCCTGCAAGTAAAACTCTCAATTAATTTATCAACTAAATAAATAAATACAATAGCATGACATTAATGTGAAAGGAGGTTTTCTTTCATATTAATGGAACCATAGCCTCTAAAACTGCTTTGTTTTAATTCATACAAGCAGACCCTTGGTTGTCAAGGCCATTGTGAGATTATCATAATGATTGATCCACAACAGATTTCACCAGCCAACTCAAAATGTACAAATGAAGTGCATACATAGGCCAACAGTCTCACCAAGATTAAATGTCACATTGATTTATAATGTTCTGGGCATCCTTCTCTCAAGACTTCGGAATTGCTAACCTGGCCAGGGACTATGTGAAACAGGAGCAGCATAGATAAAGTTTTAAAATATGTACCTCTGGTCATCTCCACTGATAAGATAAGAGAGAATGCTGAAGGCAAAGGAAGAAAACTTACCTTCAAGGAAGCTAATCCTTATTGCCGAACTTAAGAAAATAATATTATATAGTAATTCTTAACTTTGATTAATGCAAATTTCTTAAGATCCATAATTGATACCAAAGAAAATAATTTGTGAAACCGTTATAAGAAATTTAATAGCACTGCTCGATCAACACTTCTCGCCCCATTATAAGATATGCGTTGATAAAATCAATACAATTGGAATTGTAATTGTAATGTGGGGGGGGGGAAATGTGTCAGGCAACAAAGGCCATATGGCAAATACATTTGGAAGTGAGCACAGGGTTGCTACTTACACTTTCCAATGCATGGATCTTGTCCATAGCACCACCCTTGCCCCCGGAGATGATAGCTCCGGCATGGCCCATCCGCCGACCAGGAGGGGCAGTCAAACCCGCAATGAATGACACCACAGGCTTGGCATCAGCTCCCTGTGAAGAAATTAACAAATTCATAATTAAATATTACAGGATTTTCATGAGCATTTATTCTTATTTCTCATAATACATCATTAATTTCATATAACTTGAGACACCCCAGACCATGGAAACAAATAATAGTAGGTAGTTACCATCTTAAAAACACTCCCTACAATCTCACCTCTATAACAAAACAAACTTTCTACTCACAGAGTTGTGTTCTTTGAGATATTCTGCTGCTCTTTCTTCAGCTCCTCCTCCAATCTCACCAATGAGAATGATACCCTTTGTATCAGGGTCCTGTGGATGAAATACAACACGCAATGACAAAATAATGAACTTTACAGTTTTACATAGTAATAAAAAAAAAGATATTATTGGAATATCATTCATGGAACTCAATTGGAACATGAAAGTTGACTGGAATACCATACAAAACATATGAAAAATGAAGTGACACAATAATATGATAATGATTTTCTGTAAGAAAGCACATTCTGTAAGAAAGCACAGGACTGGATTTAAGTATCAGGTTTGAAGCATTTGAAGGGCTAAATAATGCTGTGACATCAGCCTGTGATTTTCATGTTTATAAATTAAATGATTCCTAAAAATTTCATATGCATAGGAATGATATAATTAAATTAGAAAAGAAGGAAACTTGATTCATCCCTCTACTAGCATGCCTAATAGGTTAACGCAGATGTGTGTGACAGCAGGTGCTATAGCATAACTTAATAATAAATAGGATTAATTGTAATTGGTTTATCAGTGGCCCCAATGATTTGTCTTTTGTAGGCTTGGGGCTAGAGGTTATTGTTACTGGGCTAGTACCTAAACATCCCTGTTTGACACACTAGTCCCTTGATAACCTCGGAATGAAATATATATAATACAAATGTTAAAATATAGCAAACTTTTTTTTTTAACTGATCCCAGTACTGTACTTTGATGTAAATAATTTGTTGACCATTGTTGTTTTGGTCAATGGTTTGGAGGCTTAGTCTTTGTAACGGCTCCTTTTAAACACAAATGAATTATGGTGTATCAAAAGTTTCTCTTGGTTAAACAATGAACCCTTGCGAAAAAAGTAAAATTGTCCAGCTCAAGAATAACACAGTTGTTATGCTATGAATAAACTCCTTAGTAAGTTGGTTGAGGTAATAAATAGTTTGATGCTGAAGCCATAGTTGTATCAAGAAAGTGGCATTATGTTTACCATGAATAAGGCAGCGAGCACAACACCTGAAACACAACCAATCATCGTTTTTTATCATCATTTCAAATCCATAGCTGATCGGGGTACAAGCACTGTAACTCTTGGTCAACAGTGGAATGTTTCAAACATATACGTACCAGTTAAGTGTATGCTAAAAAAAAAAAAGTTTGTTTATGATGAAGTACCGCAAGCCAGCTGAATGTGTTACTGCATTATAATAAAATTTGTAGGATGAATTAATAGCAATGTTGTGGATAATATAATGCTCACTAAAAATAAATGAATTGGCACTTATAAATTAAGACAAATACCGGTATGTGGATAAATTACCAGGTATTGAAATAATAAAAACGGTAGTATCGTTGCTGCTTGCCGGCAGTCATTATGACAGTCTTTATGAGGTTCCACATGAGATAGATGCATAGGCCTATTCCACTTCGACAGTGCTGTATGGTAACTTGTGAGCTCACCTATAAACCCTAAACAAGTTAGCCCACGCAGGTTAGCTATGAGTGCAGGTATACCATATTTATAAGGTTAGTTGCATGTTTTGCTTATAGTATGTTAGGGTATGTAAGGTAGTTCAGAAGGAAAATATCCAGTAGCCTACAATCTTGAGTAAAGGTTTAGCTGAGGAAAGTTACAGAGCTCAGGGAAAATGCAGCAGTTTAGCCATGTAAATACTGGTATTTATAAGGGTTTGTGCATCTTATGCTTAAGCAGTTAAGTAGAATACTCATTAGCCTACAATCTTTAACCAAACCTCTACTGAGGAGAAGACTACGAAACTCAGGGAAAAAGTGGGGCTTTTAGTTTTTTCCTAAATATTCCTTGCCAAATTATAAGTGCGTCTTATAGTCCGGGACATCTTATATGGCGGGAAATACGATATATATAAACTCCAGTCTGGAAGATGCCTCAATCTGGCCATCTTCAGGTCCTGAGAAAGTTCTATACTGTCATCATCATTTCATCACTTTGAAAGTCTTCCTACATACTTGCATGTATGGGTCTTGTTCACCTAATGGTGGCTCACCAAGCTGCATGGTCTCTAGCAACCTTGTATCTCAGTTACTTCTAGACCACTTCATTCCCTTTGTTTCATGCACAATTATCACAGGCTCTTAGATTTCATGCTCTCTTTCCTTCTTCTCAGCTTTGCTAATGCCTTAGTCTCATATCTTATCAAAATAATTACCAAGCATGAGTGTCTAGGAAGGTTGCAACACAATCAAAAGAATTCAAGAAGTGGTAATTATTAAGTGTTTAAAAAAATGAGTATCACTTACCCTAAGAAAAGTCTCAAGACAATCAATAAAGTTGGTGCCATTGAAGGGATCACCACCAATACCAACACAGAGGGTCTGGCCAAGTCCAACTAGGGTGGTCTGGTGCACTGCTTCATAGGTGAGGGTACCAGACCGTGACACAATTCCTATGCTGCCCTTCTTGTGGATGTGACCCGGCATGATTCCAATCTTACACTGTAGAGAATTTTACAAAATAATCATGGTAATCTATTTACATACAGAGCATGGTAGAAGTTAACCTGAAAGAATCATGCATCTGTCAAAAGATATCAATTACCCAAAGAAGTGGTTCACTGTATCCACTGTTCACTGGTTCACTGTTTTTCCTACACTGGTGTAGTATTTGTGCCCCATACCCTGACATTGGTGGTGTCATAAAGTTATTGATACTGTACAACTACAACAAAGGATGTTTTGGCCCAATCCATCTAAATATCTATATATGCGGCTGACACCCACCTAAAAAGAGGTAGCTAGAGACAGAGCATCTACGAACATTTATCCACATGCATTCCCTCACATCTTTGCCTCTAGGCTTCTCGGACAGAAGATACCGAACTTCACCATACCACACAACATGAGGATCAGTCTCACAGCACAATCAGTGATTTCTGCAGTAGGGTCCAACAGTAGAACTGGCTTTTTCCAGCTGCATAACAATAGATTCATCTTTTCACCACACCTGATCAGACAGCTAATCAGACCAAATGTGAGAGGTTGTTGAGGTTGTCAAAGCCACATTTCCATTCATACATTCACAACTGCTTCCCATAAATCTCTATCCCCCACAAGCACTGTTCCTTACTCTGCAAACATCCTTCTTGCATTTAATCCTCTCCTCACATTCTTGGTTTCATTCAGCAATATACAATACTAAACCTGAAAACCAGAAGTGATGTTTGTATTCAGTACTGCAAACCCTTTCCACTCTAGCATATTTTGACTTTTTTTTCACTGACACAACTCCACATTAATCCTTAACTATACTATCTGTTATAGAAAAGAATATATTCATAAGTACACATGGGTGAGGTCAAAGGTGGAATTTAGGATCAGTGACATTGGAAAGGTGTTGGCAGAAATTAAGGGCGCATATTTGTAGAGCAATGGGAATTGATGTGGAGAGAAGGTTGTATGAAGGAATAGCTGTGACAACTGCACTGTATGGTGCTGAAATGTGGAGTATGGGAGAACTGGAGAACAGATTAAATGTAATGAAGATGAGGTGTCTGAGGAGTACGTGTGGAGTAACACATATGGAACAAGCCAGGAATAAAGAAAGTTGCTTTTTTGAAGATAGAAAATCCTGGTAGCATTAAGACGTTTTAATAATGTTTTATAAATTGGAGATACGCATGTAATCACCTCTAAGGGGATACGAATACAATATTACAATGAAACTCCAACTAGAAACACTACACAGGATTATGAACACTATGTTGCATCTCATGCCATCAGCAATTCATATAACAATACTTTTAACCTTATTGTCTTGATGCCAACTCACCTTCTCTGGAGCAATGATGCCTGGGCAGTTGGGTCCAATGAGGCGAGTCTTGCTCTGACGTAAGAGTGCATGTTTGACCTTCACCATGTCTTGCTGGGGGATGCCCTCTGTAATGCACACCACCAAACCCACTTCAGCCTCCACTGCCTCCAGGATGGCCTTGGCAGCACCGGGGGGAGGTACATAAATGACGGAGGCATCAGCACCTGAATAAAGCAATCAGTTTTAACTCTGGTTTCTCCATTGGTATAACTATTGTTGTAAGGTAAACTCACTGCAAACCATCACTTAGCCATCTGGTTTTATACACAAACCACCTAAAACGTAAAACATTAAATTAATCAATGAAATTTTTTTTTTAATTCAATAAAACATCAATAAAATACTGAACACAAGTTTCAAATAATCAAGGACTGGTGAACAGCACCATCCTTGTACTTGATTAGTAGCCCTACATTCATCCATTATTTGTTGCTGCTTTGTTTGAATACACATGCCAGTATAACTATTTGTGATATCTTCATTTGAATAACTCTCTCTCTTCCTCTACATTTAATAGTCCTTCAAAATAACCAGCTCATCTCTTCTTAACTGCAACCTTTACCAAAAAAATATTGCACCATGCTCTACTTTCACCCTTTGTTCATTTCCAGAAATTTCTTTTCTTATCATTTGCACCTCCTTCCAAAACCTCATCTTATTCGGGAAATATACAATCTTCTTACTATACCTTTCATCTGCACTCACGTTTGCATCACGCACAGCCCTTTTAGCATTCAACCAAACAACAAATTTAGATATCTAGCATGCCAAAAACTCCAAGGATAATGCTGTCTTCTGTAATTATATATTTTCTCTCATGCAGCCTGTGTTCATAGGTAAATAATACTTATTTAAACTTTTGTATTTGCACTTATGGCTGACCTGTGGCATCCTTCGCTTCCTGCACACTGTTGAACACCGGCAAATTGAGGTGCTTCTTGCCACCCTTGCCAGGAGATACACCGCCCACCATGAGGGTGCCATACTCAATGGCCTGTCGTGAGTGGAAGGTTCCCTGCTTGCCTGTGAATCCCTGGCAGATGACCTTGGTATGCTCATTAACAGCTAGGTTAGGTCGGCTGGCTGTATAGCATGACCTCACCCCCACAGGGGCCACACCTGCAATTCAGATATGAAATTAGCTACAGTTGCTTATTACTATTTGCTGTACATGAAAGAAAATAAGACTGAGAATTACTACCACTATCCATACAAGGCTGTAACGGGCTTGAAAGCTGATGAGGTGAGCACAGTCCACCTAAGAAGAATCCCAGGGACATTTGCTCCCAGATATTCTTTATAATTAGTGCCAAAACAGTTGTTGACAGGAATTAAGGCGTTGTATGGGGAGAAAAGTGTATGTGTGAAGGTGGATAGAGCTAAGTAAAAGTTTTCCTTAAGGAGTAGGAATGAGACAAGGATGTGTCATTTGGCATTGACTGTTTAGTTTTAGCATTTAAAAAGACACCCATTTTGTCTTCACCCACCTGGGATTCAAACCCAGAACATCTTGATTGTGAGCCAAGCATGGTATGGTCTGATTGGTAAAGTAATGATACATTGCGAGCACGGTCAGGGGTTTGGTCCCCAGCCGCAGCCTTCTCATGACTACTTACTTACTCCTTTAAATCAATTTCTCAATGTTTCATTCAACAAGGCATTACAGTGGTGAACAGCGATGAGATCTCCAGTAATGGTTGTACAGTTGTATGTTGTACCACTGTCATCTCAAACTGTGGCAAAATCGGAAGAAAACACTACCAGTGCAAAGTTTAGAGAAAATGGAAGAGTATCAGTTGTGTTTAAAGGGAAACAGAAAATGTAGAAACACCATATATTGATCTAAAAAGGAGGAAGAAAAGCGTATGGTGATCAAATTCCACTTTGATCTTGGTAATCATGGTCTGATTGGTAAAGTGTCAATACGTTGATTGCACTGTCAGGCCCAGTGTCAGGGGTTTGATCTCTGGCCCCACCCCTCTCATGGCTACTTAGTTACTCCTTTAAAATAAATGTTCGGCATTTCAAAACACAAGGCATTATGCTATCAACACCTTTCCCTTGTCTTAGATGTCATCTGCAGGAAGACATAACCCACAAAGGGTTTAGGGGGTCAAGGCAGGGGAGGACTAAATATAATAGGATTTACATGACCAATATTATCAGTCTTCAAGAACCAAGAACATAATTTTTTTTTCTGAATATTTTCTGTAGAGATTCATACGTAATCGACTGAAGAAAAATTGAAAACAGTGCAAAAAGCAGTGTATACTGCTGCTTCTTCTTCTTCTTCTGGGTTTAGACATTATGATTTTATCCTGTAGATGCATGGAAGTATGGCGGGAGAAATAAGTGAGGGAAAACATTACTGAAAAAGAAAGTGGTTGAATAGTTAGGATGTAGCTATGATGAGAGAGAGGCCAGTGAGCATGGAGAAAAAAAAGTTAATTTGGGACATCATAATTATTTTACCAATGGCAAGTAGAATTAATACATGGACCTATAACAAAGGTCATATATATCCCATTAACAAGTAGCAATGAGTTACGTGAGGTACCAGTGGTGATAAAAGAGTAGATGATGAGAGTAATGCAAGTGTACAAGGACATTTAGCCCTGTCAAATGAGTGAGTGAATTGCAACATCTGAGATGGTTTGGTCACCTGGATACAACGGGAGTGAGATGAGAAAGAGTTTTTTTTTTTTTATGAGTATTATAGATGCTTTGTGCGGAAGCCTCAAGGGGTGATAAATATATACAGGAGTGGTTGGCTGTTAAACCCTTGACATTACACCTAGTATATAAACCCTTGACATCACACCTAGGATATACAAGCCATAAGGACAGCCAAGCCAAGATTAACACTACCATAGTTAAAGTAGAATTTCGTCAGTCTTAATTTTCCCGTTACCAAACCTAACTGTATAATGATTAACATTGATCAAGCTAGGATTGGCATGCTACTTGGCCGATCAACCAAGAGTATTTTGTTCTGACAAGGTTTTCTGTAAACAAAAATTAAACAAGTGGTAGAGGAAAAAAATAGGTCATGCAAAAATTTGAGGAGTCGGCTTCAAGTATTCACAGTTTATCTTATTATAGTAAACCAAATCAGGACAGCAAACCTCAACGATCTGGTCTACGTAATTAAGACTAATAATCAATTACATCCTAATTTATTAGACATGTGGAACATTGTTTATGCATTATCCATCCATCTATTGAGAACAGAACAAAACATATATGTCCTTGAGTTGGATTTAAGCTTACGTATTTCAACTAATTGTAACAAGTCCAATATTGACATATAATACAAGTTAATGGTGGTGAGTACTAACCCTAACGCTTATTGTAATTTGGTTTTATCTTGGTATGCAAAGTAAATTCACCAACATGCATTTATTTTGACGAACCTGCATTCTTACAAAATGCATAAAAACTGATCACCATAAAAAAATACTCGGTAATACTCAGCTGATCAACACAAGACAAGTGTACTCATTATTCCCATTACGTTTGCCCCTTTTAACAAAACTTTTTATTTTTTATTTATTTCACACATGCTTCTCATTTAACTGTTACGTTCTCTCCCATTTTATCAGGTGAATGTAATGACTGATTAACTTGCCGGTGAGACGAGAGAGAACCCGGGTAGCAGCAGCCATTTTCACTAGAAGGGATGGATGACTGGGGGAGTGACGTCACTAACAGCTGACTAGGGGAGTGACGTCACCAACAGCTGATTCTCACTTCAATGGTTGGCGCCAAAGATTATATATCTGTATATAATCGTTGGTTGGCGCTAGTATGATTCAGGCAGCTGAGGGTTGTTAAAACTTCAATACTTAAAGTCTTTAACTTAACTTGTCTCCTGATGCATGTAGTTGGATTTATTATCTGTCCATCTTTGACATCTGGTTTGGAGCTCTTGTAAGTCAAAATTAAGACATCAAAATTATTGAAAACGTACAGAGGTGAGCCACAAAATTAATCCACATACTAAAAACATTGCCATATGAGGAAAGATTAAGAAAATGTTATCTCTACATTAGTTTAAATAAAGAAGAGCCAGGAGATACATGATAAAAACGTTAAATATTTTTGAGTGGGATCTATGATAGAAAAAATATGTGAATATCTGCTTGTAATTCAAGAGGACACAAGCAGAAGAGGTCACAGTAAAAACATTTACAAGAGGTTAAGACTTCTTAAAAGGAAATATGTTTTTTGTAATCGAGTGATAAACACGTGGAACAAATTGCTGGATGATGTGGTCACTGTAGCAACAATTATCACTTTTGAAAAGAGGCTTGATAACCATTGGAAAAATCATGAGTACAAGTATATGATAACCCTGCTGGTTTATCGTGACGACCTGACCAGACCCAGACACGCCATCACAAGAATATAATGATGTTAACATAGTGCTGGAGTCACAAGGCTTCTTCTAGAAGTCATCTGTAAGCATCACTAATATCTTCCTCCACCAGTTTTGAATTGGGTTATGAATTTACTGTAGTGGTTATTGCTTGAAGTATTCATTTTGGGCCAGAGGCAGATGAGTTTGGTATATACTTGGACCTCGAGGATTTTTCAGATGTATATCATCCTTACATTTTACCTGCGATCCTTGTTGAGAATGTTGCCGGAGCCTCAAGTATACACAAGAATATTAGGAGGATACATAAAATATTTCAAGTATGGTCTGGAAGGAGAGAGAAATTACCTACATAAATTATTCAAAACAAATAAAAGAGGAAAAAAATATATGACAATGACAGGTCGTCAGTGATTCTTTGTAGGGGAAAGACAAATAATAAGATAATAGAAGAAGATTCAGCGGAGGTGAAATGAAATGTGACACTAAAACTAGAAGACATCAAACACCTTACTTTGTGGTGTCCTTTTTTTCCTGGAACAAAGGAAGAAAAATGTAAACTTGCAACAGAAAAGTGGAAAGAAAAATACAGTAGTGAAAATTGAAAGAGACGACAGAAGAGTACCGTTGCAAAGGCAAAACTCCTCGCCCAACAACAAACAACATCTGATCTAACTTTTGAAGCCGCTCCCAGTAGTTTAGTCTTTTTGCCTCCTAGATGTGTGCGGTGAATACGCATTGCACTGCCTCCAAGACGTGGATATCAGCAGCTTCATGTGGTGCAGTAATCCAGAACTGGGTACACTGGGGCACTCCAGTGTCACCATGGAGGAGCCTCTCTGGTAGGGAATGTTCACAACAATTATTTTGGCTTTTTTTTTTTATGGTTTGATGAATGTGGTGGTGGAAGGTGGCATCATCACTTAGGTAAACGCCCACACACTTGACATTGGGAGCACTCTTGTATGGGTGGATCTGTGCTGGTGTTGAGGGAGGTGTTTTCTTTAATATTTGTGTTTTGGCCACACCTGAGAAGCTCGAATTTTTTTCAGTATTGAAGGATATGTTATAGTAGTCAGCCCAGGTATAAATTTTGATGAGGTCCTTCTACAGTTGGTCAACATCCTAGGTTGTGGAGATTGACTTGGTGACAGTGTTATAAGTAAAGAATCGGACACGTGATAATGGGTATAAGCTAGAAAAACTTAGATTCAGGACAGACATAGGTAGGTATTGGTTCACTAACAGAGTGGTGAACGATTGGAATAGGCTGGGTAGACACGTAGTAAGTGCTGAGTCAATAGGTAGCTGTACAAGACGGTTGGATGAGAGTATGGATAGGGATGACAGGTGGGATGAATAAATATTGGATTATTCCAAGAGTGGGAAACTAAGAACTTCCTTACTCACCTGGTTTACTCACCTGATTGGCTACCCCAAATCATACTCAAGGCTCATTCATCAGTGAAGCACATTCATCAGGCAGCCCACAATTGCTGGCACGCCAGCCCAACAGAATTAATATGAAACATAGTAAACAGCATACAAGAATGGGCGGAATTGTGTGCCATATGCAACTGGGTGTTAAACGTGGGTATATATGTACATGAAATGTATAACTAAAGATAATTCTAGAATAAATTTACTCAGTGTACGCAAATAGGAACTCTCCAAGGGAGAGGTGTAGGCCACATTTAAAAGCTTCAAGAGTATTAGCACCAACAACACTGTCTGGGAGGGAGTTTCAATGATCGATGCACCGAATACTGAAAAATCTGTGCCTACATTCTGTGTGGATGTGTGGCTTGGCTAGTTTATATCTATGACCTCTAGTCGTAGTGATAGGAGATATAGTGAACAGGTCCGATTGTGAAATTACTGATAGTTCATGAAAAATCTTCCAGCATTTGATAAGATCAGCTCTCAAGAGTCTGCCTTGTACAGAGTACAGGTTCAGAGCCTTGAGGCGATCAGCATAGGGTAGATCTGCTAGGCCATCTATGTGTTTGATCCAGCGACGCTGTATTGTCTCCAATAGGCGCAGGTCACCCAAGTACCCAGTGTTCCAAACTGTTGATCCAAACTCCAAAATAGGTCTTATGTGAGACTTAAGGATAGCCAACATAAAGTCACTGGAGTGACAAAGAGTGGACTTCAGTAAGTTGTTAGCTAATCCTGCAGCTTTATGGACTGTTGTTCTTATATGAGCATGAAACTTTAGGGTATTGTCAACCAGGATTCCAAGGTCTCTATGGTTATTAGCCAAGGATAGATCAGAGTTATCCAGGTGGTAGTGCTGGAGAGAGCCCACAGTAGTCCAGTCAGTAGAGCCACGCTGGCATCTTAACACTACACACTTGGTAGAGTTGAAATTAAGACCCCAAGAAGTAGCAACCCTAGATACATTGTCAATGTCTCTTTGGAGAGTACTAAGATCTACTGCTAGATGGTGAGTGACATTGTGATGTATCTTCATATATAGTTTCAGATCGTCTGCAAAAAATTTACACTTGGACTTAATGTAAGAAGGTATGTGGTTGACATATATAAGGAAAAGGAGTGGGCCCAACACAGAGCCCTGTGGTACTCCGCTTAGCACTGACCTAGTGGTACTGAAGGCACCCGATACTGACACTTGCATGGTTCTATCTGACAGAAAGTCTGAAATCCAGTCAAGATGACCACCTACACCTATCTGTCTTAGTTTGTCAATGAGGATGGTGTGACAAACAACGTCGAAGGCTTTACTGAAGTCAAACAAAACAACATCAACGACATAGCCAGAGTCAAGCCAGGAGGTCACGTCATCATACACCAACAAGAGCTGATCATCAACCGTTCTGCCCTGGCGAAACCCAAACTGTTCAGCAGATAGGATTCGGTTAAATTCAAGAAATTCATATAGTTCTTTGGCTATAATTCTTTCTAAAGTCTTGCAGCATACAGAAGTAAGGCTGATTGGTCTGTAATTGAGAGGAATGTGTCTTGATCCCTTTTTAAATATGGGCACAATTTCTGATTTTTTCCACTCAACAGGCAGACTACCTTGGGATAAGAACTGTTTGAAAATTAAGTGTAGTGGGATAGCCAAATTAGAACAAGATTTCAGGAGACAGGGGTGAAGACCATCAGGACCCATGCTTGAGTTAGCATCTAGTGAGGCAAGTCTCTTCCTTACATCATCAAGAGATACTGACACATTGTTAATTGATGCATCTGAGTGTTGATGCGGGAGGGGAGCACTTGGGTCCTCAGTGGCATATACCAGGCTGAAGTTAGAGGCAAATATATCTGCCATCTCTCCACAATCAGCTGTCAAAGCACCACCGTCTGTCTTCAGGGGACCCACTGATGGTACTCCAACCATTTTGCGTCTAATATATTGGTGTAGTAGTTTCGGTGATTCTTTCATCTTATTAATAAGAGTCATCTCATAGTGTATTTGCTGTGTCACATGATAGTTACGAAATCTGTGGTTTAAGATATTAAATTGTTCCAGTGCAAGATCAGCCTGTTGAGAATGTCTGCCGTAGACAGATCTGCTGTGCTTATATGCCAACCAAGCAGTTCTTCTGGGAGTTAGGAGGATGTTGATGGGGCAGGTGGGCACGATCGTGTGCAACTGGTACGTACTGGGTAATAAGGGATGCCACGACAGTCTTAAGCTTGGAGAGCATACCATCTATAGACATGTCTTGGAACTCAAAGTCCCAATCAACATCTAATAGGGATGAGTTTATCCTCTTGTATTTGCCTCTTTGCTACGAATATTTAACCTGATGATTAAGACTGACTTCAACACCGTGTTCAAAATAATAGTGTAAAATCAAGGGGCAGTGGCCACAGTTTGGAAAGTTAGGCAAAACTTGCACATCACCCACTCTATCATTTTCACTGGTTAATATCAGGTCCAGAGTGTTGCCAGAAGGTAGAAATGTTGGGCTCGTCATCCATTGATTAAGAGAGAGAGAGATGAAACTATCCATAAAAAGTTTGCACAAAGGAGTATAGTCCTTAGCCATGGCATCATTGAGGTGCCAGGGTATGTCAGGGAGGTTAAAATCACCCAGTATCAACACTTCCTTGGAAGGACAAAAGTTAAAGAGAAATTGGACAAGCTGTACATTGTCAGTGTGGGTGTAGGAAGGAGGGTGATAAATCACCAATACATAGAGATTAAAATCAAGCAGATGTGCAATACAAACATTATTGCAGTCGGCTAAAATTGATATAAAATTTATATGATTCTTTAAATACATGCAAACATCATGCATGCGAGTGTTACTTGGCGTGTCAGACCTAACTACACTATAGTCTTGAATAGAGACAAATGAGTCTGGTGTATTCGGTAATAGCCAGGTCTCCGCCACACCAAATATATCTAAGTTGTATTCTGAAAAAAAATCGGATAAAATGTTTATTTTGTTAAAAATACTGTTCATATTGCAAAAACCCACATTAAGATTCAGAAAGAGCTTTTTAGCACTAGAATACGCTGACTTAGCGGTTTAAATCAGACACTGTCACTGATGCAGTAATCCCCTTGTGTAGGTCATCAACTGGCCTCTTGCAGTTTCCTCATTTCTTATGTTTTTATGGACGTCACTGAGCCTCTCACCTCCTTGTCAAACTCCCCCATCAGTATAATGAATAGTAAGACCCTAGGTACCTAACCCTGTGCTACTCCACTCATCACTTGACTTGGATAAGAGTGCTTCCCGTTTGCCACCACTGTTTGGTTTCTGTTTGTGAGGAAGCTGTGTATCACGGCTCCATCAAACTCCCAAGAAATGTTTGTTAGAAGGCTTGAGGGATGACCCTTTAAATTTGTCATAACAATTTCTAAAGGGGTTGACAAGGGCTACAGATTACACTTTTAGGTACGTACTAGATTTTTTCCCGTTACTATTAGTCCTTGTGTCAAAAAAAGTTACCGTGTAGATCCAGATCCTGGCTTTCTGGGGCTTTTCCCTCTTGTGACTATGGTAGCCAATCTGGAAGGATTGAATGTAATCAATGTTAACTATTGGGTGTAATCAATGTTAACTTTTGGGTGTAATCAATGTTAACTATTGGGTGTAATCAATGTTAACTATTGGGTGTAATCAATGTTAATTATTGGGTGTAATCAATGTTAATTATTGGGTGTAATCAATGTTAACTATTGGGTGTAATCAATGTTAATTATTGGGTGTAATCAATGTTAACTATTGGGTGTAATCAACGTTAACTATTAGATGTAATTAGAATTACAGAATGGTATTATGGTCTTAGTGGGCTATCACAAGGCTGAAAATTCTTTTCTGTATCATCGCATAGATATTTTGATGCTCAGGAATTACATCTTATTAATGGTAAATGTCTTGGTGAATTTCCGGTGTTGCACCCGTTCGAGCCCTGCCATGTTGTTGTAATACTGGATTCAGACTTGTCAACCCCTTTTTTCTAATATATCCTAGGTTAATCTGAAGAACAACACCTCCAAACCGAATAATTTGGTTGTAGTACACATGATACTTGCTGTACTGAACATATGTGAAAGTTTTAGTGAGCAGTTCCTTTGTTAGGTTAGGTTAGGTTAAGATGGCAGAGTCTAGGAGGGTGTAGGCCCCCGTATCAGTTTAGTTTCAGCTAGGATTGTTGTTGGGAAGGCGTTGCCTTTGTGGATCAGTTTAGTTTAGGTGACCACTCACTAAAACCTTTACAGATGTTCAGTACAGTAAATATCCTGTGTACTGCAATAAAAATGATTCTAATCGGTTTGGAGGCATCATTCTTCAGGTTTACCCTCTCCTAATATAACCCTAATAAATTGACTAAATCTAACATAATATTCGCAGACAACACAAAATTTAGAGTTAGAATAATATGCTCTGAAGAGTGCGATATAATTCAGGACTACCTAAGTATACTAATGAATTTCAGCAAGAAATGGCAGATGGCTTTTAATATGGATAAATATAAGGTTATGCACAACAAAAACCCAACTTTTAAATACAAGATGTAAAACCAGGAGCTCAACGATGTTTAATAATGTTTAATAATCGGTAATAATCTCTAAATGAGTGATCAATGCACAGCTGCAGGTAAGAAAGCAAATATGATTTATTGTGTAATTTCAAGGAATTTTGATCACAAATATCCAGAATGAAATGCCTATACAACATTTGTGAGGCTATACTTAGAGTACGCAATTCACCGAACTATATTAAGACTACAAAGACGAACAAAACACATTTCTGTAAACTCCACTCAGGAGCGTATTGTCTTCTTCTCAGGCTGTCTCGTCTACAAATTTGAATCTGAGGTTACTACCTTCCACCTCGAACATGATCTAACACTTGAAGGAGCTAAACAAGAAGCCCGTCTCAGTGGTTTCCAAAAGATTCCTCTCTCAATGCATCTCTACTAACACCCCTCGGACCACATCTAGCACTACCTTTCCCTCTACTATATCCTATCCTTCCTCCCTCCACTCATACCTCTTCCTCTTCCAATCCACTTCTTCCTTCATCTAGCACAATTATCTCTTCCACTACTATTACCCTCTTGATCCCCACCTTTTATTCCATCCCTCCCCTTCCATTTCACTCACCCGTCCTGTAATTCTTTCAATACCAGTGATTAATAATTTTTCTCTACTAAACCTTGACACTATAACCTATACTACTTCAATTTCAAACTCTACTCCTCTCTCTCGCCATATTCTTACACAAAATATCAAGCATCTCTCCTGTGCTTCCCTTCCAAAACTATCTACTGATCCTACTTCATCTTTAATAGAAAAATCTTCCTCCCTGTTTCTATTCAATTTTTGTTTCCTGAATCTGTTTTCTCTTCATTCTCTTCCGTGCTCCATCCTTTTCTTTTCAGTCTTTCACTCTCCATTAAACTATTCCTTTTTCCTTTTTCTTCTACTTTATAAAATGGAATATGTTACTTGACTCCTTGTTTGTATTTGTTATTCAATTTTGTCCACTCACTTCAAAACTTCTTCATTGCAATATAGTTTGGTTTTGCAGATCTCATTCTGTTTTTTTTTTGTGTGATTCATCCTTCTTGTCTTCCATATCTCCCTTTATCTCAATTTATAGGATCATATAGTCACTCCTTCCAAGAACTCACTGTGATGAGTCAATGATTATCTAGCCCCACCATAGGTGAAATAACGGGTCAACCGGAAAATTCTCCCTCAGGATCTCTGTGTCCCTGCCCTTGGCCAGCAATCATCCCAGCCCCTGATCTGGCTGGCTGGGATGGGACTTGCATCCCTTCCCTGTAAAACTCTCCTACTGCCACAACCAGTTCAAGAAGTAGAGGCTGAGGTCAAGGCTCTGGGCGGTGGCGTAGCCTTGGCCACAACCTCGACCTGATTTTGCTGGGGGGTCCATCCACTCAGATCCCTGTGATGCCAAGACATCTGGGGGGCTGATGGACCAAATGACGGGTGCAAGGCAAAGCCCACGGCACCCCTGCAACCTGATTAATGCGGGAGGATCCCCTCGCCCTGCTTTTAATTCTGGGGATGCCCGAGGGTTACAGAAGCGGTGCCTACTCGCCAAACTAGCTTGAGTGTAAGTATCCGCTAGATTCTGCGTGTGGGCTCTTGGAGCATACTAAACCTCTCAGAGGACCACCGTACCTGTGCAGACAGACAAAGATTAAAATGTTCTAATTTCTGGTGTTCCTTGTCTTACTGTATGGCTGTGAAACATGGACACAACACCAATATGAAGAGACAAATTGATGTCTTTGGTAGTAAATGTCTTCACAGTATGATGGGGTTTAGTTGGAGTGACTGTGTCAAATCAGCAACTGCTCCATGAGAGTGAATCAAGGCCTATTACCAACATAGTCTGCCAACGTGAACTCCGGCTATATAGGCATGTGGCACATTATCCAGAAGCTGATCCTGCTTCTTGGGTTGTTTCTGAAAGGGATAACATGGAGTGGAGGCGGGCAAGGGGGTGCCCACAAAGTTCATGGCTGGGGCAAGTCGATGCTTCCTGTTGGGAATTAGCTTGCTCGCAACTAGGGTCGTAGACACCTATCAGCGCTAGAATTTTTAATTTTCTCCGTATTTCCGGGGCAAAGGGGTGTCTCAGTTAATTTAGAAACCGGTGCAGAAAAAATACGATATGAATTGCTGCACATGTGTATTTAAAATTAAAAACATAACCTTAATGTTATTATTCTTACTTACTGGTGCATGATAAGGCTTTGTTAATTGTATTATAAGATAAAGCTACAATTAGATAATTATTTATTTTTACAGTAAGTATGAGCAGTAAAAATAAAAGGATGTTGATTTCGGTTTATACATTTTATCTGAGTGTTAAAAATTATTGGAAATCACTGTCACGTCCTATTTACGAAGGTAATCAGTGAAATTAAAAAAACAGCACCGCTGCCAGACATACGACGTAGTAAAGTAAGCGCCGTTAGGAAGACTGGTATTTATCACTATGGGGGCATTTTACTTCTAATAAACCCTTGCCACAGCATTTGCAACTGACAATGCCATCAGGAGTTGCTCTGAGTAGCCTGTTGTTGTTGTTTTTGTGGCTTGCCGCCAGTAGCCGAGGATATAATTATCATACTGGAAAAAATGTGCGAAACAAAATTATATTTTCTATACATTACATGGATTTGCCTATTGTTTGGTACATTCAAATGGAAGTATGTATCGGTATACGCCCATTGAGGTCATTAAAAAATGACAAATTGCTTGCCTTGATACAAATATTAGCTGTTTTAAGAATATCATCTGAATTTATAAATAGAGGCTCAAACGATGTCATATACCGTCAGACATCATGAGATTAATTGACTTCAATTTCAGATGCATTAATGTGCAACAATACACCTGTGTAAGCTTGTAAAACTTGCCCCAAAGAGTGTTTGTTTTCCGGCAAAAATTACAAAATCTGGCGCTGTCTGGTATCAAGAGGTTGACTGTGAACAGGCTAATTGCTTAGTATTGGGAGTGGGCTAATTACTGGACTTGCATTAGGACTTGCACAGGGTGATCGCTGGAGCTGGCGTCGGAGGTAATGCGCCCCTTGGTGTATGCCCTCAAATGATAAGTGATCTTGTTTCAGTGTCATCATGTATGTACAGCATTATTGTCTAAAACTGTTGGAAAATCATCTAGGCAATATGAAAATAGGACCTATCATGGCGAGTTTTTGAAAGTAACATCTCTATTTATAGGGACATTACTGATAATAGCTTGTCATGGGAAACTATCATATTTGCACAAAAAGCTTCTTTGCACTTGGCAAGCAATACTAAATTTAATGACAATGTTTTTTCTGCAAAATATGAGTGTGATGAGCCAGTGTTTAACAGTATTACTATTGCATTATATGACAAGAAACCAAATGCAAAACATATAAAGATATATCTCTAAAATTTTATTAATTTTACAGTTATTGCATTGGTCCTCCACTTCACAAGAGCAGGACACGAGAGGTAGAAGAGAAGGATGGCAGACATTCTGGAACATTTGGAATTAAATTGGAGGATAACAAAAGCCAGAGAAAAGAAGAAAGAAAAAATTTGGACCCATCGCCTTTTACTTGAACTAAAGCCTCCAGTTCCATTATTACAAACATCTTAACCACACATCTTCAGAAACATCAGACTCAACCAAGAAAGGTATACTACTTTCTTTTCCTTTAGCTATATATTCCTGCCAAAAACAAATTTCATTGACTTTTTTTATGCTTTTGGAAAACCGGCGAAGGGCAATAAAAAACGTAATAAGAAAGACCTACTTGTATTGCTGGTGCCCTAAAGAAAGAGTAGTCAAAAATAGGAAGGCCAAATTAGTGTTGCAGTGTGTTGATACTCCTCTCTTAGATTATTCAAGTCGTAGGTAGTAGTAAAGTGGAAATGCAGATTCAGATAGAGAGTTTCAAAGTTTACCAGTAGAAGGGAAGAAAGTGTGAAGATGCTGGTTAACTCTTGCATAAGGGAGGTGGACAGAATAGGGATGAGAGCGAGGCATGCAGTTAGCAAGTTCAGAAGAACAGTTAGCATGAAAATAATGGTAGAAGATAGCAAGAAATGCAACATTTCAGCAGAGTATAAGAGGAGAGGAGTCAATAAGACAAAAAGCTTTTGACTGAACCATGTTTAGCAACTCTGTGTGCATGAAGCCATCCCATACGTGAGATGCGTACTCCATACAGGGGCGGATAAGGCCCATGTACAAAATCAGCAAATGGTAGGAGGAAAAAAAACTTGTGGAGATGATACAGGGTAGCTGATTTAGAAAGAGAAGGGATATGAGACTTCCAGTTAAGAGTTTTAGTAAAGAATAACCCAAGGATGTTCAGTGTAGAAGAGGGGGACAGGTGTGTGTCATCGAAGTAGAAGGGATAGTTGTCTGGAAGATTTTGTTGAGTGGATAGATAAAAGAATTGAATTTTTGAGGCATTGAACAACAAGGTTTTCTGCCCCAATCTGAAATTAAGGAAAGATCAGGAGTTAGGCGTTATGTGGCGTCTCCATGCGAGTCATTTATCTGTTTCTGGTTTGGGCGTCTAGAGAAAGACGTGGACAAGTGCAAGGTAGAGTCATTAGCATATGAGTGGATAGGACACTGAGTAAGATTGAGAAGGTCATTGATGAATAATACTAAAAGAGTGAGTGATAAGACAGAACCCTGTGGAGCACCACTATTGATAGGTTTAAGGGAACCCTTTACCCTGACCTTTCCCTCTTCTATAACCCAAATTGTCCCCTCTTCCTCTCACCCTTGCCCACTCCCATCCACTACCACTAATCCTCTTCCTTTATCCAACCTCTTTGGTCCTCTCAATGGAACAAAATCTTCCATATCTCTGTTCATGCTCCCTATTCAGAAAACACTTTCCAATTTCAAAAATGCATCCAAAGACAGGTGGGAAGTGTAACCTTCCTCACACTACCTGACAGATCTCGCCTAGTCACTGTTGATTCAGAATCCCGAGCTGAAACTATACATACCCTGAAAGACCGAAATGGGAAATCTTTCCCAGTGTCCTCTGATGTGTAACTTAACACTTGTACTGGTACACTTCTCATACCTAATGAAAACTGCTCAGTGGATGTCAGTTGGGCTGTGGATGTCAGTTGGGCTAAGTGTTCTTCTGATTTCTTTGAACTGATTATGGATGAGCATGATATTGCCCATGTGTCCAGGTTTACCGTTAACCTTAGTAGCCGCCGCAAGTACCATGCAAATATTACATTCAAAGTTCAGGATCTTCCAAAGAGTATACATAAGTGGGTCCTTCTGTAAGGTTAAACCTTACATTCCTCTTCCCCGTCAGTGCTAAAACTGCTGGAGATTCGGACATCCAGCAAAACACTGTAGATCCACCACATGTTTTGCCTCACATGGCCATACCCGTACAAACTGTCTCTCAACAAAATGCATCTGTGCAAACTGCTCTCAAGAACATAATGTCTTCTTTCAAGGCTGTCCCGTCTACAAATTTCAATGAGAAATTGCTGCCAAATACTCAAAGGCTAGGCAAGAAGCATCCAACAGGTTCCTCTCTCTCATTGCATTTTCACAAACACTCTACAAGCCATAACTAGCACTAACTTTCCAACTACTACATCTCATCCTCCTTCCTCCACTCATACTTGTTCATGTCAAGGAGAATCGTTAAGCAAGAGTATTTGTTATGAAAGCAATGTTGAGTATTATTAATCATAATATTTTCTTCTAGGAAAGTCACTAGTTTATCAGGTATTAATTTCCATTAACTTACCAACTGTGGATATGAGACTGATTGGTCTGTTTTTAACCAGTCATGTTTTATCTTTCTTCTTTTGTATATTGGTATCATTTGCCAATTTCCAAATGTCCGGTACTCTTCCAGAATTTAAGGATTTATTGAATAGTATTGCAAGAGGTTTGCTAATTTTATACTTTGCCTCTTTCAAAACTATACAATACAATTAGGAGCAGGAGTTTTGTTTACTTTAATTATATCAAGTGCTTTAGTTACTGCGTCCTCAGTTAGGTCACAATTATATATTATATATATTATATATTATATATTATATATTATATATATTACAGTGGAACCTTGACTTACGAGTGCCCCAACATACAAGTTTTTTGAGACACGAGCCGTCACTCAGTCGATTTTTTGCTTTGAATTGCGAGCCAAAATTTGAGGTACGAGTCAGCGTCAGGGCTGCGTTCTTCTGTTGCAGCTGCTTTCTTTTTAACGCTAGCAGCAGTACAATTTCTGCAATATTTACGTCTGAATCCGTGTCACTGGCGCCGTTCATTTTGGAGCACTGAAGCAGGATGAGTGTCTTGACTGTCTTCAACGTAGGGAATTCTGCCTTTGTTTTGATACAGTTGGTACAGTTCGGTTATATTTACCGGTTCGGGCGTTGCCGAATGATGTCTTGGCGCCGACTCGGCACTTCATCGTGTGACCACAGCGTCGACGAAATATTCCAGCGAGACAAGGTCGATAAAATTTGTTGACAAAAAATTGTCCGTGTGACCCGGCCTTTAGTGAACACAGCCATACACCCGCCCAGCTTTCCCGTGCAAAATTCGTTCTCTGCTTGTGTTTACCTCGCCGCGTAAGGATCTCTGTTGTGCTCATGTTCTGTGCTTTTGTGCATTTATTTTACCAAATTTCTTGTTTGTAACCATGGGTCCTAAGAAAGTGAGAGGAAAGGACAGCAGTGCAAAGAAGAAAAAGATGATGTCCATCGAAATAAAGCGTGAAATCATAAAAAAACATGAGCAAGGTGTGCGAGTAATCGACTTGGCGAGGCAATACGAGCGCAGTACTTCTACGATATGTACC
>JAXIVD010003851.1:0-2500 GCA_036785275.1 Cancer borealis
ATATCTAGACTATACACATTCATGCCCAAAAAATATTCATAATCATATAAATAAGTAAGATAAGTGAAACTATAAAATAAGTGTACCATATGAAAAATACTGATGTTTGTTCCACCAAATACCAAGCAATGGTCATTTCAATTTCAAGTTGATTCTCAATTTAGTTCGTTAAAACAAGGTTTGAGTGTACTGTAGGTATGTGTATGTGTGTGTATATATATATATATATATATATATATATATATATATATATATATATATATATATATATATATATATATATATACAGTGCTCCCTCCAATTTTGCAATAAATTGGTCGAAATTGCAGGCCGTAAAATTTGAATTCACAAAATTGGAATCACTAACCTTATGGTGATTTTAGTCATATTTTTGTCCTTGTTTGTACACAAATACATGTAATTATACATCCTAAAATAAAGAAAATTACAGCAAAAATAAACATTATCATTATCCACAAGAAAATTAATTTAAATGACCATTTTACTGTACCGCAAACGTGGAATATTGCAAAATTGGAGGGAGCACTGTATATATATATATATATATATATATATATATATATATATATATATATATATATATATATATATATATATATATATATATATATTATACATACATATATATATATATATATATATATATATATATATATATATATATATATAAAAAAAATATATATATATATATATATATATATATATATATATATATATATATGTATATATCATATATATATCATATATATATATATATATATATATATATATATATATATATACATATATATATATATATATATATATATATATATATATATATATATATATATATATAATATATGTATATGTATGTGTGTGTGTATATATATATATATATATATATATATATATATATATATATATATATATATATATATATATATATATATATTCACACAAACATACATAAATATATATATATATATATATATATATATATATATATATATATATATATATATATATATATATATAATATATATATATATATATATATATATATATATATATATGTTTATATATATTATATATATATATATATATATATATATATATATATATATATATATATATATATATATATATATACACATATGTATATATTCACACACACATACATATACATACATATATATATATATATATATATATATATATATATATATATATATATATATATATATATATATATATTTATGCACACACACACACATACATATACATATACATTATATATCACATTCAACAAGTCTTCTACTTACCTGAGAAGTGTCTACTAAATCAGGCAGAGTGCTGGAGAGTGTGACTTGGGATAGCGTTGGTAGATGTGCCTGAATGGGCAAAGGCTGCAGCTGAGACTGAACAGGTATGTGGGTTTCTATCGAGGAAGCTGGCTGCACCTGTACCTGGGCGTTTGAGTGCATGTGTGTATGAGCTTGTGCATGAACCTGAGCATGGGCATGTACTTGAGGCTGTATGTGGATGTGAGTCTGGGTATGTGTCCGTGGCTGAGTGTGTATAAGTGACTGTGTGAGTATTTGTGGTGTGGGTACCTTTGTGTGTACTTGTGATTGTGAATGTGTATAAATTTGTGATTGTGTCTGTGTCTGAGGTGATGGTGGCAGGTTTGTCTGTAACTGTGTGCATACTGGTAACACACCGTGTATCTGTGTACTTCCCTGGGTTTGTGTGTGTACTTGTGTAGGTGTAAGAACTTGAGACTGTGTGTGCACATGGGAATGACTTTGCACACGTGACAGTGACTGTACCCGTGATGAAGTGTCTACCTCAGAATGTATGCTAACATGTGACTGTGGAAGCATCTGAGCATGTGAGTAGACAAGTGCCTGGCTGAGGACTCTAGGTGCCACCTGCACCAGTGTGGGTGACTGAGGACAGTTGTGAACCTCTCCATGTGTGACTGTCAAGGTCTGGGCATGAATGAGTGACCGAGGGTGTGACTGGATGTGTTTGTGTGATTCTATGTTATGAGACTGTGCCTGGACCTGTGACTGTGATTGTGTTAGGGTTGATGCTTGGGGAAGGGTTTCAGTCTGAAGTGCTGGCATGTAAGTGGTGGTTCCAGCCTGGGAGCAAGTGAATGTGGGCATCGTAGCTTGTGTGAGGTTCTGAGAGACAGTCTCCACCAAGGCTGGACTCCTTCCTGTGCTCTGATTGACACGGAGACTCTTGTACATCTTGGGTCTGCTGCCATCTCTCATCTAGAAAAAATAAAAACAAATGTGAAGGTATATGTAAAAAATTTGAAACTTCAAACAGATAAAAGATTTCAAAATTGCAAGTAAACAGACCAAGCGTAATTACTAAATAAACAGGCTTATAGTTTTAGAGACTTATTTGCACCAATGCAGTTGGGAACTATATTTTACTTATTTTAATAGAACAGTTGAAAGTTTTGGAAGAGGAAGGTTGGACG
>JAXIVD010003851.1:7500-41544 GCA_036785275.1 Cancer borealis
AAAGCTCAACAAAATATGAAAAAGATGGTTATGTAAAATTACATATTCAGTTTTATAGGAACAGTGTACTAGAAAACAATAATCTTAAGGTTCAGAAAAAAAGCCATCTCAATATCTAAAACTGCTGCAACAGCAAGATATTGTATTTAGCATATTCATACTTCAGACAGGATTTCTAATATCATTCCTATTTCACCAACAAATTCTAGATTGATTAAGATTTGCAGTAAAAAGTGCAAGGCAAATTTTCTAAATTTTCTTGTCATAAAATTTATTGAAGACCATAACAATTGAATTTTTTCACAAAATTTTTGGAGTTACTACATAGGCAACCAATAGAAAATAAGTATAACAGATGCTGTGGAAATAGATTATCAAACATTTTCTAGCCAAATGATAATGCAATTAATTCATCATTAAATTTTCACTATCAAACCTAAAGAAAATTATCTTCAACTGATACCCCGAGTGTTGCAATATTTACAGTGGTTTTCTACACATTATAGTATTCATTATCTACATCATAAGTTATACCTGCAGAGTTTCAATTAGACACAGCCTTCGCAGCAGCATAATTTGCCATACGCTCCTCTAAGACTGGCCGAAAATGGCGAATAAGTCCCTGCACAGGCCAGGCAGCACCATCACCCAAAGCACAAATGGTATGACCTTCAATTTGCTTGGACACCTCCCACAGAGCATCAATTTCTTCGGGCTGAGCATCTCCCTTTACTGTTGAATAAAAAAGGAAGTCGCATGTAAAAAAAAATTTTGTTCATGGCAGTTATAGAAGACAGTAAGCAAGACTCTTACATAATACCAATACACTAGAAGTAAAATTTCGGTGACATTATCAATATAAATGAAACACAATACAGTAGGATCTCGTCTTTGGACACTTATTTATATGGCTAAAACTTCATCTCAGTGTAGCATTAGTCGGTACTACGTGTTCAAAATTCCTTTTAAGAAAACAATAAAGTAATGCAGCAATGATCAGAGAATAAACAAATAATATTAAAGCACCAAGATAACAATTAACTTACCAAATCTCGTCATGATCTTGAACATCCAATTGACACCTTCTCTGCAAGGCGTACACTGGCCACAAGACTCATGCTTGTAGAACTCAATAAGACGAGCAATGGCCTTCACAATATCTGTTTGCTTATTCATGACAATGACAGCAGCTGTGCCCAGAGAGGTCTGACAGGCCACAAGTCCATCAAAGTCCATTATAGCCTCCTCACAAACACTGGGTGGAAAGGAAAGCAACATATGACCAATAAAAAGAGAGGAAATAAGGAGACAGTTTTACAATAACATGCAAGTAAGTGTTCAACAGTTTTATAAATAGATTGAAGCACTCAAAAAATAATACACATCTTAATAAACATACAAATATATCATACTTATATATTCATTGTAAATCAATAGCTAAGAATATATATGGGAAGGATTACTGAGGTAATTAGATAATATATGGGATGACTATGACAGACAAAGAATGAAACGATTAGTAAGGTAAATTAGTGGGTTGGCCCGACTAGGGAGTGCAGCAAGAATGAGAGGAAGCAAATATGATGTATTGCGAGAGGTATGGAAGAATGTGGCTGTTCCAAGTATTATGCATGGTATGGAAGTGATTGCATGGAATGAGTGAAATAGAGAAATTGGAAGTAAGGCAGAATAGAGTAGCAAGAATGGCACTGAAGGCACCAAGGTATGCAGCAGTAGAAGCTTTGAGAGGTGACATAGGATCAAGCACGTTTAGGTAGAGACACATGAAGGTGACCCTGAGATACAGAGTTAGGTTGGAACAAATAGAGGATACAAGAGTAGCATGGAAGATTTATCTATGGAATGTAAGGAGCAGTGAATTATGATTGTAGACAGGAGTGGTATGCTGATTAGGTGGGTGCATAGATCTTATAAAGGAAGACAAAGTGTATATTAATGGAAGGTGATGAATAGAAGCAGAGGAGGATTAAAGTGCTGTAAACTCACTGCTTAGGGATGACTGGTGTGGATGACCCTCCTGGAATGATTCCCAGTAAGTTGTCCCATCCACCAGTAACCCCTCCAGCATGGCGTTCAATAAGTTCCTTGAGGGGCACAGACATCTCTTCTTCTACTGTGCAAGGGTTGTTGACATGGCCAGAGATGTTGTAGAGTTTGGTACCACTATTACGAGTACGGCCCAGGCTGACAAACCAGCTTCCTCCTCGACGGCAGATAGTCTGAGACAGACCAACCAGATTCATTAGTGGATATTGTCCACTAAGACAATATTCATTAGCATTATTCTCTTTATTCTCTAGTAATGTTGTTTTTTCCCTTAAAAAATATCTCTATGAAAGTGATGCTGACAATATTCTTCACTATTTAATCCAGAACACATTCCTTGTACGTTGTTTTATGTACTCTAGAACAAAATTTTGAATAATTCATGACTTGACACGATATACATGTTGCTGAATTTACCATGGAAAGCCAGAAAGTCTGATAAGCATTTACAATTCACAGCCAAAACTTGTATTTATCTAGTTGTTGTATACAGGGTATTTGCATGCGTGTACATGTGTATGGTAAATACATGTTGTATATATACGTAGTTTCAATAATGCAATGTATTTGTAGACAGGGAAACATTTGCTGAAGGTTCCTACTGTATTTTCCTTTACTCTTACAATTCTCATCTGCCATTTAAAAGCACACGACCCTACAAAATTTCTCTTTAATTTTCCTCATTTTCATCTGCCATAATATGACAGCACACCATGAAATGGTCTCAGTATTGAAAGATTACCTTACCGGGGCTACAGCAACAGTCTCCACATTTGCCACAGTGGTAGGGCAACCAAACACTCCCACATCTGCAGGGAATGGGGGCTTGAGGCGTGGCTTTCCCTGCTTGCCTTCCAAGGACTCAATGAGGGCAGTCTCCTCCCCACAAATGTAGGCTCCAGCTCCACGATGCATGAACACATCAAAGTCGTAGCCTGATCCACATGCATCTTTGCCTAGGAATCCAGCCTTGTATGCCTGCCAGGGGAAGAGAATGGAAGTTTTTATTCCATTAAGACTCCTATGTAAGCATATCTATTCATTAACTTTCCCACCATTTTTCGCTCCATTAATTGCTATACACAAATAACAAAACTAACAATAATAATAAGGAAAACAAGAAAATACTATGTATCCATCAATCTATCAATCAATTAACAAAAGGATGCATAATAAAAAATTCACTACATAGAGCTAACTACTCAACTGCTACCACTATTTTGGGCCAAGGCACTTTAAAACATACCTCATTGATGGCAACCTGCATATTGGAGGCTTCATTGTAGAATTCACCTCGAATGTAGATATAAGCAGCTCTGGCCCCCATTGCCCGGCCTGCCACCAGGCATCCCTCCACCAACTTATGGGGGTCATGTCGCATGATCTCCCTGTCCTTGCAGGTACCAGGTTCACCCTCATCTGCATTTACCACCAGGTACTTTGGACGCCCATCTGATCTGAGGACAGAGGAGCTGTTAGTTTGTATATGATAGGCACAGCACACTCAGGGTAAATGTAAAACCTGCTGGATAAATTTAAAACAAGAATAATAAGCTATCAAGAAATAACAGACTAGATATCAAATTTACTAGTAGATACCATCAACAGATAACTAATAATATGTGCTCGCCTTGTTATATATGATAATATGCAAGCATACAAGTTTTCATATAGGTGAATATTTCTGATGAATTAATATATTTTCCGATGATACAAACACTGAGACATTAATATTATAAAATTGAAAAAAAGTCCAGAAATTTTTGAATAACTTGGACAAATGGAGCCAGCTTTCAGAGATGGAATTCAATATGAAGAAATGACATTTTCAAACATAAAATGTATTTTTTCACTTACCTGCTTCTTATATTAGCATTAACTATGCTCTCTATCTACCCAACTGTCTATTACCACATTTAAATTACGTGTCGTATTCCACCCTTGGCGACCTCTGGCAACTCATGGCAACCCTGTCTCCCTCAGCTGAGACCGTCATTCTTTCTTGAAGCAATGGTAAGTAGCGGGGAGGATGGGCGGGTTATATATATAAGAAGCAGGTAAGTGAAAAAATACATTTTATGTTTGAAAATGTCATTTGTTTCACATACAACCTGCTTCTTATATTAGCAGATTCCCACATTAAAGGAGGTGGGTCACGCCACAGGTATGGAATACAACAAAGGGTGAATGGTCCACATTATAAACTCAGCTTAGTCTCACCTAAATTTAGGATCCCGAGACAAGTGAGGTCAAGGAGATTGCGTCCAAGCTTCCGGTGAGGACTCTTGATCTCCGGCAGGGTGTCCTTGTTGAACCTTCAGTGCAGGTATAAGAGGAAGTGTGCACCCTGTCTAACGACAGGCCACTAAAATCCTGTGGCCACCAATGGTCCTGAACCATGCCCAGGTAGGAACCAGTGAAAGTGATCAGTGCATAAGGAATTAACCCGGGTAACTTCCCTCGGTAGTTTTCCTTGTAATCCCATCCGGCGTCCAGGCGCATGTCCTGAGAGGAGGGTAAACTTATGACTCCTCCAATGACGCCAACTAATGCAATCCAAAAGATAAGGCACTTGCTGCCTTGAAGGATTATGGTGATGGGGGATTAGCCCACGAAGTCCCCAGCGGCGACCACTGGACCTAGGGCAAAGACATCTCCTTCTTGCCTCTGAATGTCCCGGAGGTAGTAGTCCACAAAGACTGACTGAGTCCTCCAGCAGGTGGCTTCTAGAATGGAGGCAATTGAGCTGTTCTTCCATAGGAGCATAGATGTGGCAATACCCCTGATGTCGTGGGCCCGGACCTTGAACAAGGGACAGAGATCTTCAGGAAAAGACTGGTGAGCTGTCTTAACTGTATCCCGTAGAAAAAAGGAGATTGCCGCCTTAGATATGGGCCTTGTGGGGTCCCGTACAGAGACAAAAAGATTCCTAGGCCGAGGAGAGGAAGACGTGAGCCGCAGGTAACAATTCATTGCCCTCACTGGACAAAGTAGACATTCCTCATCCTCATGTCCCACAATAGAAGAGAGACTGTGAAGACGGAACTCTCGAGTGATGGGGTTAAGGTCGGTTTCCGTCTTGGCCACAAACTCAGGAAGGTAGGACAGAATGAGATCCTCTCCCTGTGTAGCTGTGACCATAGACAGGGCACGGAGCTCACCAGTTGTAGCCAGGGGCCACCAGGAAAAGTGTCTTCCTAGACAAATCCCGGAAGGTGGACCGTTCCAAAGGCTCAAGTGTCAAGGCTCTAAGGACCACGTCCACATTCCACGATGGAGGTCTGCAAGGTGGCCGGCGTACTTGCCTTGAACAAGTTCTAATCACCTCCCGGAGAACTGGATCCGAGGAGAGGTCAAATCCTTTAAGGGCAAACACGCTATTGAGCATAGCCTTGTACCCTTTAATGGCTGAGACAGATAGCTTGCTCTCCTGCCTCAGAAAAACTAAAAAGTCAGCAAACTTTTGGCTGGAGGGGTTAGAAACAGTGTGGCCCTCCCTTTTGCACCACTCCCGGAATTTTTTCCACTTATGCTGGTAATTCATAAGAGTGGAAGGTCGTTTAGATCTTGCCAGGAATTCCGTAACACGAGAGGAATAGCCTTGGTGACGGAGGATTCGCTGGACAGTTTCCACGCGGTTAACTGTAGCATGGGAAGAGCCTGATGGAACCTGTGGACGTGTGGCTGACGGAGGAGGTCTCTGCGATGTGGAAGGCGTCTGGGGGAGTCTACCGAGGCCTGGACGAGATCCGGAAACCATTCCCTCTGAGGCCAGAATGGGGCAATCAAGATAAGGGTGGCGCGGTGTGCTGTCCTCAACTTGTTGAGAACCTTCCTGATCAATGGAAAGAGAGGAAAGGCGTACAAATTCTGGCAATCCCAGTTGTAAAGGAATGCGTCCGTGGCGATTGCCATGGGGTCTCGAAACGGTGAGACAAAGTTCGGCAGTCGGAAGTTGAGCCTCGTGGCAAAGAGGTCCACTGTGGGATAAGTCCAGGTCCTCCACAGTCAACTGCAGATGTCCTGGTGGAGAGTCCACTCTGTAGAGATGATCTGGTCTCGTCTGCTGAGGCAATCCACCAGGACATTGGAGGACCCCTTCACGAATTGAGGGATGATCTGAACGGCATGATCCTCCGCCTACTGACTGAAGAACTGACTGAGCCTCCGCATTGAGAATCCCTGAACGAGTCCCACCTTCCTTGGCCAAGCATGACAGGGCCATGGCATTGTCTGAGAAGACTGCAACCGCTTTCCTGCGAAATTCCTCCGTGAAGTGGGATAAGCTGAGACAAATGGCTCTGAGTTCCAAGAGATTGATATGAAGGGACCGCTCCTGTGGGGTCCACAGACCACTCACTGAGGCTTGAAGAACAGACGCCCCCCAACCTAGGGTCAAGGCATCCGAGTACAGGCACACATCTGGGGAAGCCAATTGTAGCGACTGTCCCACCCATAGGCCGGGATTCGACAACCACCACTGAAGATCCTCCAGAAGCATGCTGTCCCAAGGAACTGGAAAGTCGTCTGGATGGAACTGACGGTTCCAAGATTGGGAAAGATGCAATTGTAGGCCTCTCACTCGTCGTCTGGCCCCCGGAATTAGATGGATGAGGGAGGACATGTGACCCAACAGGATCAACCAAGCCCTTGCTGGTGGAGATTGAACACTGAGAAAGGACTCGTTCTGGCGGTGAAGGTTTTCCAGGCGTTCCTGTGTCGGGAAAACCTTCAAAATCGTTGATTAAATCTCCATCCCCAGATGGATCATTGACTGGGACGGGGTAAGACGGAACTTTCCCCAGTTTACCTGAATACCCAGGGAGGCACACAGGTTGAGAAGGAACTCGGTTGCATCGAGGGCCTCCCGTTCGGAGTGGGCCAACAGTAGCCAGTCGTCTAAATAACGGAGGAGACGAATCCCCCGCCGATGGGAAGCCGCTGAAACTGGACCCATCATCCGAGTGAAAACTTGTGGGGCAGTGGATAGGCCGAAGCAAAGGACCTTGAACTGATAGTGTAGGCCTTTCCAAATGAAGCGAAGGAACTTTCGGCTGTCTGGATGGACCGGGATTTGGAGGTAGGCGTCCTTGAGATGGCCACCATCCAGTCGTGACTGCGAATCGCAGACATGACCGTCCTTACAGTTTCCATCCGGAAATGAGTGGTGATGACGTAGCGATTGAGAGAGGACAGGTCGAGAATTGGGCGGAAGCCTCCGGTAGCCTTTGTCACAACAAAAAAGGTGGCTGTAAAATCCCGGAGATGCTGGGGCCTCCTCTAATGCCCCTTTTTTCGTGATCTAATGCCTCGGTCTTCTCGGATCCTAGGGAGTAAGACCGAAATCCAACTGGATGGGAGGTGACTGGTGGAGGTGTCTTGAAAGGAATCCTGTAACCTTCGCGGAGGATGGCTAGTACCCAAGCCTCCGCTCCAATTGTGATCCAGTCTTCTAGATTGTTGGCAAGGCAACCTCCAATGGGGATCCGGGACGGGCGAGGGTCTACTTCCGAAAAAACTTGCCCGACGTTCTTGGGCGGGAAGAAGGGAGTCTGGGAGCAGGTTTCTGCCGTTGGGGCACTCTTGGCTGGGAAAAGGAGACCGTGCGACCAGACGAGGTCGAGGGTCGATGAGAGGCACCAATGGAGTGCCCGAAGTAGGACGAGGCTTCACCAATGCCCGAGCCGCTGCTTGCTGGAAGGAGATGGAGGCTGCTTTGTCTGCAACCCGAAGGGCTTCCTGAACTCGAGCCTCTTCAAAAAGGAAAGCAGAGTCAATCGCAGATTTCCTTAAGTCCACCTTGGTCGCAGACTTAAAAACTGGTGGGAGGCGGGGCAGGATCGCCTCCCGTCTCATGGCCTTTACATTGGTCAAGGCAAATGCTGAATCTTTGGCAGTGTCCACCATGGCAAACTGAATACTCCGAAAGAGTTGATCAGCTAGAAGCTTGTCCTCTTGTCCAGACTGTAGGGAAGAAAGGAGCCCGGTAGAATGCTCCCACACCCCAAAACAGAAAATTCTGTGCCTCACGTTGACGGGCAAGAACGACTTCAAGGCGGGTCATATCAGCATGTTGAACCAACACTTGGGGTTCTTTCCTCTTAGTGGTGAGAGCAAGAGCCAAATCGGTGTTCAGCTTGGCTGCCTTCCCCACTGACTCATGACCACTAACGGAGTAGATCCTCCTGCATCTGTTGGACGGGTAGCGGGCAAGAAATGGTCTGGATCCTTCAGTAGCCAGGAGAAGAGCCTTGGTAGCAGAATCCAGCGAGAAATCCATAGGCTGGGCCCTGGTAAGACGGATATGTTTCTCCACTTCAGGCCTGACCTCCCCAGGTGGGGCAGGTCGGTGAGCCGCTTCCGCATATCCCAGCGCCTCTGGAAAGTAGTGGATAATGTAGGCCATCATGGATTGAAAAGGTGGAGGAGGAACTGCATCATGGTCCCTGGACCGCGTGCCAGAATCGTCCTCCGAAATCTCATCCCACGGATCCTCGAGGTCACCCTGTGCTGGACCCAGGGATCCAGAAGGTGGGAATGGTGGATCAGGATCCCTCACCCGACCGAAGATCCAGGTGGCGCAACTTGAGGACGTGTAGTAGCCAAATGGATCTGATCCTGGTGGTAGAAGGCATGTGAGGAGGGGGCTGACAGACCTCGAGCTTCTGTGTGCCTTGTGGACCAAGAGGGGGATTTAGGCCTTGCCTGTGTAACACCCCCCTCTGGCTGTGTGGGCTTGACCGAGACCTCAGTCAAAGTACCCTGGTAATACACAGCCTGACCCTCACCCCGGATCAGTGGGCGGGAGTGGTGTACAGAAGACACACACCTGTCCCAGCCCTGGTCACATCCTGAGGGAGATTCTGGACGTGGTGGAGCCAGATCTCCCCCCACCACAGGACGTGACCGCTTGATCCTCCACTGAACATCCTTGGGTGGTCTAAATCGTTTACCCATGGAATGAGGATCAAATGGTGCCTGATCTAAGCCTACACCACCCCTATGCCTCTTCTGCCCCCGGTTACCCCTCACCAGCACACCAGTGACTGCACACTCTGCCTTGCGCTGGGACCGGGAGGGGGGTTGGTAATGGACTGCACTGTACCGTGAACCGAGGGAGCTGAAAGAGAGACAGGATTAGGAGCTAATCTATTCTCTACCTCCTTAGACACCATCTCTGATAACATGGTAGGGAGTGAAACACTGTGGCTCCCTTCAGGAAAACCCAGGAAGGCCGCAAATCCTTTAAAGAAAGCAGACATATCAGGTGGAGAATCCTTAGAAGGCACAGGAATCTGAGACACAGAATCCTCTGGGCCCACTGAACCCACCACCGAACCACAGGCTGATCCCGAGGCGCGAGAGGTGGGGGATGGTTCCCAACCCTAACCTCCCCATATGACTGACTTGAAGTGTGAGGGGCCTTCTTCCTAGCCTTATACTCACGCCTCTTCTGCAATGTCCACTGGTATTTAAGGGCACCGAGAACCAGCTTGGAGCTCCAAGAACACTCCTGACACCTGTTGTTTACATCACAACCACCACCACGACAGAGAATACATACTGTATGTGGATCTTTCTTTACACCTCCAAGTACTCTCCCGCAGCCAGAAGAAGCACAGACTCTCCTGGAGAAGTGTGTTGCACCACTCCCTGAAGACGAGGAGTGAAGTGGAGAGGAAGAGCCATGAGAGGAGCCGGGACTGGTAACATGGCGGGCGTGTGGGCGAGCCTCCCTCCGTGCGTCAGCTGGTTGAAGGCCCGGCGGAGGGGAGGCCCGTTCGTCACCATTAACCATAGCAGAAGGTGACAGGAAACCCTCCTGGAGGTCAGGGAGCTCAGCCATATGGCCAACAACGAAAGACAGTTGGGCAGTAACAAAGAAAGCACTGTTGAACCTGAGTCCGGACGGTAGCGCGTCTCAAGAAAGAATGACGGTCTCAGCTGAGGGAGACATGAGTTGCCAGAGGTCGCCAAGGGTGGAATACGACACGTAATTTAAATGTGGTAATAGACGGTTGGGTAGATAGAGAGCATTGTTAATGCTAATATAAGAAGCAGATTGTATGTGAAACAAATGTGATATCTTAGAAATAAAGGAAAATACTTAGAGTACATCAAAGGAACAGAGATAACAATTAAGAAAACCAGTCATAATACAATGATTGATCAGAATATAGCATCAATAAAAATAGCTGGAGAAAATGTACAGTAGTGCATTAAGTTTCGTGCTTTAGCTGTCGTGTGCCACCGTTCTCATGGCGACAAAGGGTATGCATCCATGTACCACAGCTGTATATATACGGTCTGATCGAGAGAGAGAGAGAGAGAGAGAGAGAGAGAGAGAGAGAGAGAGAGAGAGAGAGAGAGAGAGAGAGAGAGAGAGAGAGAGAGAGAGAGAGAGAGAGAGAGAGAGAGAGAGAGAGAGAGAGAGAGAGAGAGAGAGAGAGAGAGAGAGAGAGAGAGAGAGAGAGAGAGAAAAAAAAAAAAAAAAAAAAAAAAAAAAAAAAAAAAAAAAAAAAAACTTCCAGATAATGGTAACAAGAATGCAACTCACGGTTTGTTCATAAAGCTCCACTTCATGCCAGTAGGGAAGCCAGCACCTCCCCGGCCCCGCAGTCCTGATGTCTTGATTTCTCCAAGGATCCAATCATGACCTTTGCTCAGGATCTCTTTGGTCTTATACCAGTCTCCTCGAACCATGGCTCCTTTCAGCCGCCAGTCATGGCGACCATAGAGATTAGTAAAGATGCGATCTTCATCTGCTAAGGGTCCATACACCTGCAGAGAACATGGGGAAAAAAAAAAAATTTTGATCACACCTTTTATGGCATAGTATCAATACAAATGCCCTATACACACATATATTTTTCCCCATTATCTTATGACCTGTTCTCCTTAAGATCAGCTATTAAACACTACTTGAAGTTTGCATGGGGTAGTGTGGATATGTTTTCCTTGGGTACCCACATTGCAGGGCAGGTGTGAATGTAAAACTATTAAAATTACTAGTTCCTGCACATACAAGAATATAAATAGTCATAGCATCAAAAATTAAAACACAAAAGGTTATAGTAGCATGATAACAGTACCTAAGTTACACCTCACCTTATTTGAGCTGTCTCTCTTCAGTAAAACACTGCTGATACCAGGATCTGAAAGTTATAAAAATTGATTTAATTTTCGTAGTTTAGAAAAGTCAATGATAGTATGCTTATGTTTAACCTATAGGTATATAAATAGAAAATATAAATAGATTATTTTAACAAAGGGGGAAAATGTAGATATATCTATCTAGCTATATTGAACATGTGTTCCTCAGGACTACTACTCAGGTGATGGCATAATAGTTTCCATACATTAATATTACAAACTCCAGACCTCATTTTCCTTTCTCCCATTTCACTCATATGTACTCTAGCACTCTATCCTTCCATTTAATTTTGGTCGCTATTGTACCGACTACATCTATCATACTCATCTACACTCTTTTTGTCATCACATTTCTTGGCATTCTTTTGCTGTGGCCAAAGCACCTTTGACTCTCATTCACTCCACATTCCATTTCTTCAGCTTTATTAAGTGTACCAAATAATTAAACACACTTTCATTACTTTCAAAATCCATTCCTCTTTTTCCCAAGTAACTAGTTTTTACTGGTTAGATTCTTGAGCTTTGTCTTCCATTCCATACTCGAGTCTTACTTGCCAGTGATAGCCAGTAAAACTATTCCATCACGAAGTCCCATATTTACTTATAGGAAAACCGTCATTTCTTTCATCATATAACCTAGGAATTCAGCCTTTAACCTCCATTGTACAAACCTTTTCCTCATCTCACCTCCATGCTTTCATGTTTGCAAGGGATCAACTCAAGATATGTACAATCGACTCCAGAGGTTTTACACACCACTGGCCAAATTGTGGTGATATTTCAGTGTTGCCTCGAGCTTTGACAGATACCTGATCAGTTGGATTATGATCAGGAAGGGTGGCCTGCTGCCTTCTTCCTCTCCTCTGCCTACTTATACATTGTACTCACTGGTCACTCACAGTTATTACAAAGGATTACATAGGAATACAAACAGCAACAGACTTAGAATTAGAAGTCCCTACTTCGTTATTTTATTTCACTAATCAACACTCACAACTATTATAAGAGAAAGGATATAACAGTAACAGGCTCCTTTCCAACCCCACATCCCTCCAACCAAAGCTGGCCAGAAAAGAAGCAATACTACATAGTATTGAAATACTGCTTGAAATTCAAGATGACTGTGAGAAGAATGGTGTAATCTATGGCTATTAGTGGTTATGGGGGAGATGTAAATGCTTGGTGGTGTGATAATGTGCCGAGCGTATGCAATATTGGATTTCGTGCAATTTGGACCCGTGTTGGGCTGGGGCTGACTGTGTATATGTATATGTATATGTATATATATATGTATATGTATATATATATATATATATATATATATATATATATATATATATATATATATATATATATATATATATATATATATATATGCACTTAGATCTAAATAACACTTTACCTGGCATTTATTAAGAAGTACACCAGTCTCACAGCAGTAGTTTTTACATCTCTCATAGGATAGAACTTGTCATTCTGAACATTTTGAATCCCATATATATTTGTCGGTTAGGTATTCTAAGTGAACGAAACTATTTTTTTCTTGTAGAATTTGGTGTGTTGTTTTAATCTTTAATCAGATTAATTCAAAACACATCAACATCTATTAGAAAAAATAGTTTCATCTAGCAGTGTGAGACTGGTGTACTTCTTAATATTTACCCTTTACTTATAGATTTTTATGCATTTTGAATGATTTTAAGGCAAATCTGCATAACTACTGCTCGAACGATATTGATATACTATACATAGTGTACTTAACACATCTGTGAAAGTTTCAGGCGGTGCTTGTCATTATTTACCTCGCAAAGCGTCTTCGAAGTTATATTATGTTAGATTATAGTTATGTTAAGCTTGGTTTGGTACAGTTTGGTTAGGTTAGCTTCAGTTATAGAAGCTTTTTATATTTCATTACCCAAAAGTTAAGTAAGCATTTCACTCTAGAATTTTTTCCGGATTCCCATATGTATATCCTATACTTGGTTACAATGAGGAGCACCACCCGAAACCTTCATAGATGTGTTGGGTAATTCTGGAGAATAAGTCCGTCACCCCGATTCCCCCCCTCCCCCCCCATCCCCTCCAATAAGCTTGGGGGAGCCTGGGGAATCGGGGGTTTTGGGGGGGGGATGAAAATTAAGCGAAATATGGCCGTTCAAAATTGAAAAAATTCTAAGAAAAAACAAAAATCGAAATTTCCTAACCTAACAATCTAGCAGGGGTGGGCGCACCCCCCACTGCTAACCTAACCTAACCAGGGGGGGCTGCGCCCCCCCTGGACCCCACTGCTCGGACATTAACCTAACCTAACCTAGCAGGAGCTGAGCCCCCACTGGAATCCCCATAGGACACTAACCTAACATAACAAAGGACCTCCAAAATTATACCGTTATGACTTACCGGTGTGGTGTGGTTATTGTTCAGGCGATGGAGGTGGGTAGAGTTTCACGCCGAAATGCCTTCCTACGTTATCCAGCCGGCACTCCTTCCCACACTTTTCACAAAGTTTTTTTCAGGCATTAAACCATGTCTGACTAACAGTTTTAGTAGCCCTTCACAGTCGTTAAAATATGTCCCACAAAAATCGCCATAAGACAAATAACATCCTTCACAAGACACTGGCAGGTGTAATCCACTGGACGCCATAGCAACAAGTGATCATGAATCTGTATCGATACACCAGACTTGTCCCTAAAACCAAACAAAAGCCTATCTGAGCCTAGTGTGGAAGGCTGTGATTGGTAGCGGCACGAATAGCACTGACGGGCGGCACCACGATTGGTGAATAGAATTCTATAGATATCATGAAATTCTTATATGCCATTACCCACAAATCACAGTCATAAACAAAAGAAAATCAGTTCAGTGTTTACTTTACACAGGGAGGGAGCTCGCTGGACTTAGAAACTGGTGAGGGTCGCCACACTTTCGAGTGCTATTACGGCCAAACTAGAAGTGAGCACCTCATTTTTTTGACGTTTCTGGAACCACTACCGAGTCTTCTAACTGATATGTGCGTTTCGTGTTTGTATGTGACACGGACCTATTCTCCAGTTTAACCGATGTGTTGAGTACATTATGTATAGTATGTATGATTTCATATTTATATTGATATCGTCCGAGCAGTAGTTATGCAGATTTACTGATTTTAATATTATGAAGTGCTTAGAGATATGGCAGTCGTACTGCGTTGTCATCTGTTATTCCTACGGCCTGTGCCTTATTATCTACCTGGTAGAGCAACTTTCAAGTTATGTTAGGTTGATTATGTTATGTTAGGTTTGGTTAGGTACAGTTTGGTTTGGTTATATAAGCTTTTTACCCAAACGTTAGACACATACCGTATCTATAGGAAAGCACTATGAGAATACAGCAATCATTAGATTATGGTTAGATTAGGTTATGTTAGGTTTGGTTAATTTATATAAGCTTTTTATATCTTACTACCCAAAAGTTAGGCACGTGCCATATTTATAAGTGAGCACTTACAGGTACAGCTGCCGTACCTGTAAGCTGTGCCTTAATATAAATTTTTGTCACAAATCCATATATTCTACAATATCCTCATCACCACCACCAAGTGTAATCAAGCTCCAACTGGAATAAAAACGAATGTTCTAGGTCATATGAACCATTAAAGTAATGAAATATCGTCTAGAGAATTCCTAGTAACGTGAGTGTCAGAATAAATCCTCTTGACTTCTAAGGAATATTTGAGTGAAGAACATCAAATTTGGACCAGGAAAAAAGATGTCTCCGAAAAAGTTGTAATATTGTAACAACGCCTGTGGAGACCGCTGACTACTGCGGAATATTATCCAATGTGAGTAACTGAACACAAACTGTTAAACCGTAAACTACATAAAAGCAAGATACAGGATGATTTCCGTAGGATTATACAACTGTAGATGCAGTCGACCCTCATCCAGGAGGCTCTGATCTGTATCGTTTGATGGCAGGTTTTATACGTCATTACCTATATATTCATTCACAAATTACAAGAATACTAACGATACTTACTTAATTTGAACCATAATGTCGACTTGAAACGAGAAAGGGCTGCCATTGCACTCAGCTCAGCTGTTCGCCGATTCGCCACTGTTTGTGTAACTTTTCTTGGTTAGTTGGTTACCCTGAGCCGCCGGCAACTAGGGCTGGACGGCTGCTACTGTCAAGGTAATTACCCGTTATAGGGAATATAGATAATTTTGTCACAGTCAAGTTAAGCGTTCTTTCATTTAATGACAATGACATTTAATGACAATGGAGATACTTACAAAAACACTGAAAACTTCAATATATATATATATATATATATATATATATATATATATATATATATATATATATATATATATATATATATATATATATATATATATATATATATATATATATATATATATATATATATATATATATAGAGAGAGAGAGAGAGAGAGAGAGAGAGAGAGAGAGAGAGCGCGATAGTAATTTAGGGCTTTTGCCCTTACCTTTGGGGTAGTAAATATTTGCTCGGGACTTTGCTAGGGCTGCAATTGCTTTCAGTTCGACCCATGGATTATATACATCCTTGGTTCGACCTGTGTACTTAATATTTTATAACTTTTTTCTATTTGGTAATGACCTAAATTTTGGTTTGATATATCTGTCTATGAATGTTTGCTCTAAGACTAATAATTACGCAGTAAAATGAAGCCGTATCCTTTTCCAAAAATGTCTTTCTTCCTCATTTTCTCGAAAGCTATTAGAGATATTATAAATATTATTGCAGCATCTGATAGACCTAATAAAACTCTACAACTTTGTTTATGAATATTTGCTCTAAAACTAATAATGACGCACTAAAATGAAACTGTATCCTTTTTCAAAAAACATGACTTTTTTCCTAATTTTCTCGGAAGCTATTAAAGAAATTTCAATTATCATTGCAGCATCTGATAGATCTAATAAAACTCTATAACTTTGTCTCTATGAATGTTTGCTCTAAGACTAATCATTATGCAGTAAAATGAAATTACTCTTTTTCCAAAAACATGACTTTCTCCCTTATTTTCTCGCAAGCAATTCGAGATATGTGGAAATATCATTGCAGCATCTGATAGACCTAATAAAACTCTATAACTTTGTCTATGAATATTTGCTCTATGACTAATAATTACGCAATAAAATGAAACTATATATCCTTTTCCGCAAAACATGATTTTCTTCTCATTTCCTCGAAAGCTATTAGAGATATTGGAAATATCATTGCAGCAACTGATAGACCTAATAAAACTACAACTTTGTCTCTATGAATATTTGCTCTAACACTAATAATTACGCATTAAAATGAAACTATACTTTTTCCAAAAACATGACTTTCTTCCGAATTTTCTCGAAAGCTACTAGAAACAAAATCAAACATTTTTACACTACTTTCCACTAGCACAAAAGAGTCGGCAGTCAGCAATCAGCACTGCGTGAGCGGCAGTGCTCTCTCCCTAGCGTACAGTTTCCTATTGTGGACATGTGCGTATACGCACATGTCCATGCACACAACAGCCAAACACCGCGTCGCTGGAACTGTCAGGCACACAGTTCTATACAAGGATTTTTGTATTTTTTTCCATAAACTAGGGGATGGCTACTGACATTAAGCTTAAGGATTATATAATGTACAAGTATAAAGAAAGAATTAAAGATTATATATTGAATCATTATATTGAATGTTATCGATAATATCGAGTGGCAATAGGTTGTGGTGCAGTTCTACAGTACCTAAATACGAGCCGCCATTGAAACTATATAATCCTTGCCACTGGTGGACATACTCCCCCAGTCATGCCCGTCACTGCCGCTAAAGCTCACATTTACACAAGCTGGGTATGACATAAGTGAGGTAACCCTAACTCTCACCGCCAGACACCTCAGAACACCTATTGCACTGTCCTCGCCCTCGCCATCACTCCCACCGCATAACACTCATCCACTCACTATCATCTCCATCTCCGCAGACCAATAGCTGATCTCTTCGGTGGATCACAAGACCCTCTAAGTACGCAAACACATCAGGACCTTCCTCTAGAGGACAGGTCAACTTTACAAGATCTGATCCACTGACCCATCTGCTACTTGCACTTTTGGGCAGTAGAGGTGCCTCAGCCTGCACGACCCCAAGAAGAAGAAGATTTTTCATAGGGAAGAAAACCAGGTGTTAGTCAGGGGCAGGGTTGCCATGTTTGTCCTTTTAAGGACAGTCTGTCCTTTTTTGGCCCTGTTTGTCCTTAAGTTTTCCTGAAAAAAAGGACAGTCAAAATCTGTCCTTTTTCTAGACGAGTGATATGGGGAGTAAGGTATGTAGGACGAGGGGCGAGGGAGCTGGAGGAGGGAGGCTGAGTCTGGGTACACGGGTTCCTGCGCTCACTCCTCCATATTTCACACGCTAATATTTCGTTGACAAGGCATTTCGCGTAGTACTGTGGAGAGTAAAAGTTACTTAGAAGCACCATGAGAACTCAAATTTCACATATTCTATGGTCGAGTGACAATTATAAGAAATAATAAAAATGAGCTATTCAGTAACATGTAGTACAGTACAATTGTATTATGTTTACTGTATAACAAGCGAATGGCAGCCTATAAAACGAAGGTGATGGCTAAAACACTCGAACGACCTCACAGACAAGACGAACACTTTCGTATATGGCAATAATTTGAGTATTGAACTAGATTACTGATCGAACAGGTCACCATATTGAATATCCGCTGCACCCTTCTTCTTTGTTCTTTTTTTGTCTTCCCTACTCATCGTATCCTCAATACGTGGTGTGACAGGGACGTAAGATGGCAATGAGTGGCGTGCCATTGTTGTTTTTAGTTCAATGAAGTCTCTCTCTCTCTCTCTCTCTCTCTCTCTCTCTCTCTCTCTCTCTCTCTCTCTCTCTCTCTCTCTCTCTCTCTCTCTCAGATTTATTCATATTGGGAAGTGATCTTTCCCATTCTTAGTGCTATTTTTCTTTTTTTTTCAGTTAACTTGAATGTATCATTAACATGAGCCGGTGGAAAACCTCTTATAATGATGCAAGACACTATAAGAAAGAATGGGAGGAACAGTTCAAATGGCTTTCTTGGATTGATAATGCATGTTATTGCAGATGGTGCAAGTGTTCACTTTCCAACATGAGAAAGTCAGCTTTTGAACTTCATGAAAAAACTGTCAAGCATAAAAAGGCTGTAGAGGCTTTTAGTAGCTCTCGTAAGATTACCGAGACATTTAAGAAGAGCACTACAAATGCATCCAAGGAGCTCAAAGAATTTGAAATAAAGTTCAGTGTCTCAGCAGCTTGCCACTGCAGTGTGCGATCAGTGAATCATCAGACTGAATTAATTGCTCAATATGGGAAAGGAAGCATCCTTGAAAATCTGAAACTACACCGGACGAAGTGTATGTCCCTGATCAAGAACGTAATATCTTTGGCATTATTTGAAGATCTACTTGATGATATTCGAGGGGCAAAATAGTCATTGCTGATTGATGAGTCGACAGATGTCAGTGTAACTAAGCATTTATGCATGTGCGTCAGATATTTTTCACAGAAAGAACAAACAGTAACAACAGCTTACCTAGGTATAATACCTGTTGTTTCCAATACTGGCGAGAGTCTGTTTGATGCCATCAGTAATTTCTTGCAAGTAAATAACATTGACATACATGACTGCATTGGTTTAGGCACAGATGGGGCAAACAATGTTTCTGGTGAATTTAATTCAGTGTTTTCAAGATTCCGAGAGATGAACCCAGATATACAGTTCATTAAGTGCACCTGTCACAGTTTGGCCTTATGTGCAGAAAAGGCCTTCAGTTCTTTGCCTGGTTGTTTGGAATACCTAATTTCTGCTATTCCTCGCTGGTTCAGCGTTAGTTCTCTACGGCGTGAAGACTACAAACAAATCTATGCCACTATGAATGATGGGAATGAAAATCACGAGAAATTTGTGTCTCCAAGTACCACGAGATGGCTGGTACGAGGAAAATGTCTGTATTCAATATTAATTCAGTGGGAATAACTTAAGGCATATTTTAGTTCTATTGTTGATAAAAGCTTTAATGCCAGAATGCTGAAAGACATGATTCTTGATGAAAGTAATAAGCTTTACCTCACGTTTGCTTGTCCCATCATCCAGAATTTCGAGAACCTCAATGCAGCGTTCCAAGCCTCAAATCCTGATCCCACTAAATTATTTCAAGAACTTGATGAGCTAAGGAATTTTTTGCTGAAAAAAATCTACAGAGACTTCAGCCAGCGCCAACTGCCATGGTTACTAAGTGATGGTAAACTCGGAGACAATTTTGAACTTGACTTGAAAGTCTGCAACCTCAGTGCTGACAAGAAAAAAGCAATCCAGATGCGCTGTCATGACTTCATTGTTGAGGCAGTAAAACAAATTGACAAAAGAATTGATAAGACAACCATGAAAATGAACTACATTAAATATCTTAGTCCACAGAAGTGTCTCATGCAGCCAGGTTAGGCCAAAATTTACTGATCTCCCTTTAGAAAAACTGGCAAGAGCTGAGAAATTTGATATCCACAAAGTTGAAAACCAGTATGAACGCATAGCTGTGAAAACTGATTGGGGTGCAGAGTTTCCTAACTCAGAAATACCAACTGAGCCAGTTGCGTTTTGGACTAAAGTTCTGAATTTTGAGAATGCAGTCGGAGAGAAGTGTTACCAAGAGCTTGCAACTATTGCACTGAACTCATACTGCATTCCTCTAAGCACTGCCTTCGTTGAACGGGTGTTCTCTCATGTAACTAATATAAAAACTAAAGCCAGAAACAAATTGAGCACTAGTTCTCTCGACTCTATTCTAAGGATAAGAACACACTTACACAACAAGGATATCTGCTGCCGTAACTTTAAAGTCACAGAGAAAATGCTAGCACTCTTCACAAGCCAGATGTACCGCGGCACAGCAGAGATGAATGTACCGGGTGGAACTGGGGAAGTAGATCAGCAGGCTGCAAGTATCTCAGCAGCTTCAGGAGAAGGGGATTCATTTGAAGAAATCCTAGCAATTGAATATTAGAATGCAGGTATGTATATATATACATAGATATATTTGTAGTGAATATTGCATTATTTCACGACTACATCCATTTCTACATATTACATTTTTTCTCTCGTTACCACTTATATATATATATATATATATATATATATATATATATATTGTAGCTATATATATATATATATATATATATATATATATATATATATATATATATATATATATATATATTTATTTTTAGGTTTGTCCTTTTTTGGGGGCAAATGTCCTTTTTTTACTGAAGGTTTGTCCTTTTTCTCACTGTAGTATCTGGCAACCCTGGTCAGGGGTTGTGACCTGCTTCCTGGGGGTGGTGACCTGGCACCTGCCTCGGTGGGGTATGCAAGGGTGCCGTTACAAAGGCTATACCCACGATCCCCAACAGTGTGAAGAAAAATGACGACGTTCATTTCTAAAATTACTGAACTTGGGCCTCGCATTGTTCGCATACTAGGCTGTAATCCTGGCCCAATGACTCTCCAAGGGACCAACACGTATCTCATCGGCACAGGCAGAAAGTAAGTAGGAGTGGTAAATTTATAGAACTACTGGTGAACCAAACTATTTTTGGTAAATTTTTCAATCTTTACCAGGATGCACCTGGACATAAATAAAACACATTTCGTATAGACTTTAATCCATTTCGAATGATATTGACATTAATTTTCGTCGCAAATGCATGCATGATAAGATATTCTTATTATCCTCTATAAGTGGTAAATATAAGTACGCCAGTTTCACTGTCAGACGAAAATTTATTTTTTCTGGTAGACTTTGATGTGTTTTGAATTAATCTGATAGTTGTTTCAGTCACAAATCAATGTTTTTTTTTGGTAAAGATTCGGAAGACAACCCAATCAAATTTTTGAACAAAGCAATTTTTTTCTGATAGATTTTGATGTGTTTTGAATTAATCCGATATTTGTTATGCCATGCACTTTTTTTCCCCAAGGTAAAAATTGCCACAAAAAACTCAGATTAATTAAAAAACATCAAAGTCGATAAGAGAAAAATTGCTTTAAGTAAGCCTAAGCAAACCTAATTAAACCTAACCTAATTAAATTTAACCTACCCCAAGCAACCTAATTAAACCTAAAATAACCTAACCTAACCTAATTAAATCTAATCTAACCTAACGTAACCAAACCTAGACTAAGTAAAGATTCGTAAGACGACCCAATAGGTTAGGTTAGGTTTAATTAAGTTCGATTAGGTTAGGTTTATTTAGGTTTGCTTAGGATTACTTAAAGCAATTTTTCTCATTGATTTTGATCGTTTTTTGCCACTGAGAGACTGGTGTACTTCTTAATAACTACCCAATAACCCTGGAGACCCACCCTGTGTACTTCTTAATAACTACCCAATAATCCTGGAGACCCACCCTGTGTACTTCTTAATAACTACCCAATAACCCTAGAGACCTTGTGGGACTGTGGGGTTCTTAGGTGGAGAAAACAAAATGCAGTGATATACGCTAAGAACAAGGGAACATAGTCACATCATCCTCCAGTCTCAGAGAGGATAGATTTGATAGAATGTGTCCAAGAATTCCTGATTTATGGCAACCCTACTTAACTCAACCCCCATTCTGACTGCCAAAATTGTTTTATATTCTTTAATTTAATTTAATTTTATATTATTTTCCTTTCTATCAAACCAAACTCTACCACATCACAGTTCACACCTCTTGATATTTTCTATGTGTTTCACAAAAAAATGTATGTTGGTCTTGGAAACAAAAATCACAAGTATGAATTCCAGGATAAATGTTTTGCAGGCGTGTGTTGCTGGATGTAGGAGAAGCAAGTAATGCCGAGTACATCAAGTCCTTAATTTCTGTCCTGCAGCATCATAACACTACCATTGACCAGATAGTCATCTCTCACTGGCACCATGACCACATTGGGGGTCTAAGTGAGGTCATGAAGTGTCTACCAGGTACTGAATTTTGAAGATATTGAATTAATTAAAACACACAAACACGAGAAGAAACTGAAAAGAACTACATACGAGACATAAAAATACAGCTTCCCATACAGAAGCATAGAAGCCTGGAACAAACTTGATGCAGAAGTAATTAATGCAAGAAATATTCATGATTTCAAAAGCAATCTGGATAATAGTAGATTTGGAGACGGGACAATATGAGCATAGTTCTTTTCCTGTATATTACATCTAGGTAAATACAAACACACTCATGCTTTTATTTCTATTTATTTATTTATTTTCAATTTTTTTATGTTGGTCTTTAGCACCTGTAGGCTATCTTGTGCATGGCTCTGATGCCCTGTAGGAGTTTTTTTTTAAAGCTGTGATGTCGGTGGTTGACCCTCGCTCGTTAGTGGTGCAGGCAGTATTTTTTAAGTGATGCCTGTGGAGGTTCATGCTGCCCCCTTAAGTATCCGATGCATTCACAGTTGAACACAGGATTGAGTAGCAGCATGTGGGTTTCTTCGGCCACTCGACAAGAGCTTGAAAAAATTTTCAAGTAGCGGCGGGATTCGAACTCAGGACATTGAGCTCTCCTCCTCTGTGCTCTGACCACTCGGCCACTGCCTCCCCACACACACACACACATACACTTGCTTGAAGAGATACAAAGGAGTATAGTTTTTCCCAAATACATATAGGTAGTATATGGAATGGATTGAAGGAAGGTGATAATGGCAAAGAATGAACAAAATTTTAAGAAAAACTGGACAAATATAGATATGGAGACGGGGCCTGAGCTACATTCGTGTGATCCTATTTTTGTATCTATATTTGTCCAGTTTTTTGCTTTCACTTGATGTACATTCTTTGCCATCATCACCTTTCAGTCCATTTCAAGTATCTACTTTTTTTGGGGGAAAACTAGTTTTTTGTATCATTCAGGCAAATTCCTTTTTGCAATTTTTTCTCGTGTCCCCTCAAAGAACTAACCTCTCCTTTTCTTCTCAATATTAGATCTTTTCTATCTCTTTCATCCAGGCTGTTCATCAATTTATATATTATAATTAAATCTCCTCTTTCTCTTCTTTCTTTTAATGTTGTTATATACATTTCCTTTGATCTTTATTCATATGTTAGGTTTTCCAAATCTGGTACCATCTTAGTTGCTATTCTCAGTATTCCTTCAAATTTCAACATGCTCTTTCTTGTGCAGGGACCATATTGCTTCTGCATATTCCAGTTTTGGTCTGACCATTGTAGTTATAATTTTTCTCATCATACCTTTATTTAGGAAGTGTAAAGCTATCTGCATTTTTCTTATCATCCTGAATGTGTCACCAAATATTATATCTATATATTTCTCTGGTGATGAGTTGTCCTGTATTACCACTCCTAAATCTTTCTCCTCTTTTACAATTGATATAATATTTTGTCCTTAATTTTCACTCACTAGGGTAAAAAACATCCTGAGGTGAACTTGTGGGGAAGCTTTCTACCTCGGCAATAAAATAGCGGTTAAGGTGAACCTGCAGATTTGCAGGCTATAATATAAGACAGTTGTATGAAAACCAGTTGTGAATGCATGAATGGAGACAGCCTCGACGGGAGGTTGTACCACATGTGTTGTGATTAGCTGATTGGGGAAGGTGATGGATTTAATCTGATGTGGACCAGTTCTGGTGTTGGGCCTTTGAATCCTAAAATTCACATAAGTTTTTTTTCCCTCCATTTTTGCCAAATCACAACTCTTCACACTGTCTGACAATCTTATGTCTACAGAGCCAGTGAGTGTGCACAAGATTCCAAGACTTGACAAAGAAGATGATCCCCTGCCAGACCAGATGTCCTTTATCCCACTCAAACACCAAGATGAAATCAAGACAGAAGGGGCAACTCTCAGGTTAGTTTAGTTTGGTAACATCGTTGGCTTGATGGAGAATATGAATTACATCACTTTTAGATGGCTTGATCACTTTATGAGAATGGGTGAGTGAGATGATGAGAATTGTTTACAGGAGTAGAGTTATGCTTTAGATGTAAGAGCATGAACACTGTAAAGTGGAAGGATTTTGTTGGAGTATATTAGAAAGATACAGGTGTGAGAGTGAGAGGAGTGGTGTGAAAGTATGAGTTGCCTGACCAGTAGCAAAATTTTGCTGTGACTACCACCTTAAAGGAGTTCCAAGAACAGGCATCAGAGTAGACCATACTAAATTCGACAAAGTCTTATGTATCAAATAGTTTGTATCTTTGTTAAATTCCATAGTGTTGTTAAATCATAAGCTGTTGATGTTTCCAATTTCAATTATGTATTGCAAGTTCTCAGTGGTGTTCTATTGTTCAGGGTTCATCACACTCCTGGCCACACCACTGATCATGCTGTGCTGGAGCTGGCTGAAGAAAATGCAGTATTCAGTGGAGATTGTGTGCTAGGAGAGGGGACTGCAGTATTTGAAGATTTGCAATCCTACATGGCTTCCCTCAAGGTACTATTGTAGTTGTAAAACTAGTTTAATGGCACAAATACGTGTCATGACACAGTAAATATTTAGAAAAAACTTTTTTCATATATTTGATTTTACTCTATTTGATATATTCTTTGCTGGTTTATTTTTGCTTCCTTTTTTATGCCATTTGGCATGTGCTGGGAAGGGCAAATTGAATATGTAAAAATAAGATGCTATTTATTTGATTACATGAATTTTCAATTTCATGATATTAAGTCTTTACCATATAGCATTAGGAACATCAAGGCCAACTAAAATCGAGCTGGTCCTTGGTAATCATCCTGGCTTGCCTACTAAGGTGTTATGTACTATCGCTTGCCATGAGGCATTCCCTCTGCCTACCCATAACTTGGGCTATCTGGCAGAACAACAGTGACCAACCCGACCATGTTGATCTTAGGGAGAGGGATGGAATGAGGAGTTGACATTAGTAACTCCTCTCGCCTTCAACTGACATGGATAGACAACTCTACTTGATTACAGGAAGAAAATGTTTTATACACTATAGTAAAATTAATACAAATATTCAAACAAACTACAAAAAATTAATAAATGTAAACCATTATGGATGACTGACTGCTTACAAAAAATGATAGCTAATAATTTTATTTCGTTTCTCTGTATTTATTTTGGTACATGATTTTGGTACATTCCCCAAGCTCACTCTTAATATTATTGGTTGTAGCTGCTGGTGGAGATATGCCCAAAGATCATCTACCCAGGACACGGACCTACAATTGAGGATCCAGTACCAAAACTGGAGTACTACATTAACCACAGGAACCAACGGGAGAACCAAATTCTAGAAATAATGAATATGAAAACCCAGAAGTTATTTACTTCAATGGAGTTGGTGAAGAAAATATATAAGGTTAGTGAAATAGCTACCATTATGATGTTAAGAATTACCATTCAGTATCGGGTGTGTGTCTCCATTGTTTCGTTTTCATTATAGTTATGAATTTGAAAGGAAGGTTCCATATTTACATGTCAATCCCAAATCTGCTTTCTAGTCTTGGCTACATTATTAAATTTTCACTACCTATACTACTACTGAAATTGATTTGATTTCCCATTATATCACTTCGCTTTTTGTGAGATAGTTACCACTAGCAGTATTATATGACCAAACATCAGTCATCAACACTAGTGCAGTATCCATATTGCTTATCATCATTGTCATTTTACCTTCATCAAATAATAAAACTCAGGATTCCATACCCTTATGAACATCGTGTTTTTCAAGCTTTCAATATTTAGAAACAAATCAACCACCTACAACAGTTTCTAAGGCAGTTGTGTCCTAAGGTCTTGTGATAATCTTTCATGAACTGTTGTAAATATTTGTTGTGCATCAGCCCTAATATCTGGTGTATTTGTAAGTAAGCTCTTACTTTTCCGCTAGTCCTTGAACCATCGTACAGTTTCACTATCACCAAGTTGAGCTGCCGAATAGGAAATAAATAATTAAAGCCAGGAATTAAAATAATTGGAGAATACCTAGATAATTCTAGATTTACCAATGATATTGTCTGATTAGCGAACCTGCAATTGAACTACAACATATAATTTTGCAATTACACAGGGAAAGCCAAAAAGTGGATACTTGCTTATTGTATTTACCATAATGATCAGTTAATAGTGGTAAATTATAGGCAGAACATACCGGAACTCAGTTGATGTTAGTGCTCTTACTGTACAGCTGAATGTTCTCATCCAACTTTATGGAACATTTAGGGGTGCTACAAATACACATAGGCCTACAGTATCCAAGGATGCACAGCTAATTTTAAACTGTCTACTGGTAAATCATGGGTCATCACATAAAAAAACAGTGGTATACCGGTAAACCGAAGTCACATGATGTTTCACATGTGCATAGGCCTATTCTGCTTTGACAGTGCATGTTTTGCTTATGTTAAGTAGGATAGTTCAGTAGGAGGATACCCAGTAGCCAAAAATCTTGGACTAAAATTCTATTGAGGAGAGGGCTACGAAGCTAGAGAGCTAGGGATGAGAGAGGTAATAATCAGGTAATTCGGACTTTCAGCTAATTCGACCTAGGTCTCCTCCCAGAGACAGGAATAAATAGTGATATCAGTAAATTTGCCGATGACACAAAGATAGGAAGACAGGTAAAGAATTTAGACGATGCTAGGATGCTGCAGGATGACTTAAATAGGCTGTACAAGTGGTCAGAGAAATGGCAGATGCAGTTTAATGTTAACAAGTGTAGTATTATGAGCGTAGGTAAAGGAAATAGGTCTGTAGACTACACATTAAATGACACTACCTTAGGAAGGTCATATAGTGTGAGGGACTTAGGAATTCAAATAAGCAGTGATTTGCGCCCCAGGGAACTGTATTATAGCTAGAAATAGGGCCAACAAGATACTGGGATTTATTAGTAGGTGTGTGACAAATAGGAGTTCTGAGGTCATTCTGAGGTTGTATTTAGCGTTAGTCAGACCCCACCTAGATTATGCAGCTCAATTTTGGTCCCCTTATTATATGAAGGATATAGGCTCCTTGGAGGCAGTTCAGAGAAGAATGACCAAAATGATTCAGGGGCTGAGAAATTTACCCTACAAAGATAGGTTAAAACGTCTTAATCTCCACTCCCTAGAGAGAAGGAGGGCAAGAGGGGATATGATTGAGGTTTTCAAATGGGTAAAAGGAATTAATAAGGGAAACATTGATCAGGTTTTAGAATTTAGTAGCCAGGATAGGACACTTGGAAATGGGTACAAGGTAGAAAAACTTGGATTCAGGACAAACATAGGTAGATATTGGTTCACAAACAGAGTCGTGAACGATTGGAATAGGCTGAATAGACACGTAGTAAGTGGTGAGTCAATAGGTAGCTTTAAAAGACGGTTGGATGAGAGTATGGATAGGGATGACAGGTGGGATGGCTAAATATTGGATTATTCCAAGGGTGGGGGACAAAGAACTGCCTCGTGTAGGTCATTAACTGGCCTCTTGCAGTCTCCTCATTTCTTATGTTCTTATGTTCTTAATTAGGTTGAATAATAGAGGTTATATATATATATATATATATATATATATATATATATATATATATATATATATATATATATATAGAGAGAGAGAGAGAGAGAGAGAGAGAGAGAGAGAGAGAGAGAGAGAGAGAGAGAGAGAGAGAGAGAGAGAGAGAGAGAGAGAGAGAGAGAGAGAGAGAGAGAGAGAGAATAACTACTCATATTCATAGTTTCACTTGATTAGTTCATAGTTAAGCTTTTCTGTAAACCCTAGTCTGAGCCTTTTATTAATACTTGCTAACTGAAGGTTTGACCTTTTGTTTCAGGACACACCAGAACACCTGCACCTTGCTGCAGCCCATAATGTCACCAATCACTTGCATAAACTTGTGAAAGATGGCAAGGTTGTCAGCCAAGGAGAAAAATGGTGTTTGATATATATTAATTATAAGCTCTAAGGCAGCATGACTATATAGTGCAACAGTAATTAGCAAATTTGAATATATTATGTAGAATAGCATGCATGGAATACCATAATTCTATGATATTTTATTTTTGGTAGTTTGAAATCAGCGTATGGGAACGATTAATTATTATTGCTAATGAATTGCAATAATAATTTATAGATTCCTTGATTATATATAGTTGTGGTTGATATAGGAGTATTTTCTATATACTACTTTGGTTAATCTCGGATTAAAAACCATGAATTTCTGTGATGAAAAAACCACCCACACCTTAATCAAAGTATATGTTTAAATGAATAGTTTTCAAGTTACATGATGAGGTAATACTTGTGTAACGATGTAGAGCAGGGGTTCTCAACCTTTTTCCCGTTAAGTATCCTCCGAGTAATAAGACCATCAACCCGAACCCCCATTAAGCTGACCCCAAATAAAATGGTAATATATTGACTAACTCAATATACAATGGTACTGCAAAGGATATTATCAAATGATTTTAAAGTTTAATGACTATTAAGCAGAAGCATGAATATTACAAGCACTTTTCAATGATACTACACATACAGGAGTGAAACAGTATTTACTTAATTACCAAGCAGTATATACTGAACTTTAGTGTGAAGGCTGTGCCTGTTTGTTGCAAACAAGTTTCTCAATTCGAGGAGAGGTATTAGACAGGCACACACATAAGTCATGCTCCACATTAAGCCGTGATCGATGTTTAGTTTTCATGTTCAACAGCATTGAAAATCTTTGCTCACACAGGTAAATACTAGGGAACATCAGCAAAGAGTTCAGAACAACATCAGATACAACAAGGTAAGTCTCACTCATTTTCGACCAAAACTTGGTCAGGGTAAGTGTTTCAAATGCATCTCTTGCAACAGAGTCATTCACCAACTCTAAGAATTCTTCTTGTATGTTATCTGGAAGAAGGTGCACATTCACAATGAATGGGTTTCTGATCAATTTTGATTCCAGTTCACTCAATTCGGGGAAGTAAGACTGCAACTCCATTCGCAGAGACGCTAGGTGTGCTTGCACAAGCTGCACCACATCTAGACTTCCAGTGTTTTTGTTTTTATCAAGTGCCTCATCAAGGTTTTCAAACATGCTCAGATTTCCATCTTTGACCTTCCTTTCCCAAAGCTCCAGCTTCATGGTGAATGACCTTAGTTTGTCCATGAAATCAATCACTGTGGCAAAACGGCCTTGGAGAGACAAGTTCAATGAGTTGAGCCGCAAGAATATGTCAGTAAGGTAGACCAGTTTCTGAAGCCACTGGCTGTCTGACAGTTTCTGAATGAACTCAAGTGACTTTGTCTTGTTATCACGTTTGAAGAATTCAGTGAGCTCCTCCTTTAGTGATTCTACTCTTGTTACCACATTCCCCCGCGACAACCAGCGGACCTCAGTGTGAAAGAGTAACACTTTTTGATCACTTCCTAATTCTTGGCACAGTAGGGAAAATAGTCGTGTATTTAGGGCACTTGATTTGATGGTATTTACCATGTGCACAACATCATCAAGTACTAATCTTAACCCAGGTGGTAGAGTTTTAGATGCCAGAGCATATCTATGAAGCATACAATGAAAATGCCTTGTTTTAGGATTCGCCTCGGTCACTTTTCCTCGAAACCCTGATCGACGGCCAAGCATTGCTGGTGCTCCGTCAGTTGTGCATGCACATACATTATTCCAGGACAGTCCTCTCTCAAAAAAATTTGAGACCTCATTGAAAATGTCTTCACCTCTTGTTGTCGAATCTAAGGTATTACAGAACAAGAAATCCTCCTTGAAATCTTCACCACTGACGTATCGTACAAACACCAGGAGTTGGGCACAAGCAGCCACGTCAGTTGACTCATCAAGTTGAATTGCAAATTTTCCTAAAGATGTCCCCTTTAATTCAGCAATCACTTGTTGTTTGACATCATCAGACATATCTACTATTCGTCGATGAACAGTATCATTTGAGAGAGGTACTGATGTGACCTTCTGCTCAGCATCACATCCAATAACACAGCGTATTATATCTTTACAGCAAGGGACGATTAATTTTTCTTCAATGTTGTGAGGTTTCTTTTCTTGTGCAATTCTCAGTGATACCATGTAGGATGCACGCAACCCAGCTTAATTTTGTTGACTGAAATGTCCCGAACGATCAAGGCGTGCTCACTTCAATCCCTCTTCTTTTTGCTTGAAGAAAGCAGTACTCTTACTTTTAACATTTGGATGACAACTGTTTAGATGGCGTTTGAGAAAGCTAGGCTTCATGCACTCCACTGATAAAACCTTGTGGCATATGACACACTGTGGAAATTCACACCCATTTTTGTCGATGGCAGTGAATCCATACTGAATGTAGCTTTCATCATACTGTCGTTTCTTTGCTGATGAGGCCATAACGATATCTGAAATTGTAAAAAAGAAAAATATTTTTTAAAATTAACCAAAGCCATATATATGATATGACACACAGGTATATTATCGATTATGCCGTTATAAGAATATTCATTACACAATAAAAACATCATGAATATACCTCATTTACGTAAACAAAGTGCTGGAGACGGGCAACAACTACGATATGCATCAGTGCCTGGCAGCTAGCTGACTGACTGTCCTCGCAACCGTCCCCACGGCCCCACCCTCAACCGGAGCTGCTGTTTGAACGTGAACCGACATGATATGGCGCACCTTTCCGTCACACACTCACTCACTCACTCTCACACACTCTCTCTCTCTCTCTCTCTCTCTCTCTCTCTCTCTCTCTCTCTCTCTCTCTCTCTCTCTCTCTCTCTCTCTCTCTCTCTCTCTCTCTCTCTCTCTCTCTCTCTCTCTCTGCAGATTTAAAATACTTTTTCGTCAGCCATCCAAGTACCCCTGAAAACCTTCCTGTGAACCCCTGGGGGTTCGCGAACCCCAGGTTGAGAACCCCTGAATTGTAGAGGATGGAAGTGAAGGTGGTTATCTCATCCTAGAAGTGACATGACTTCACCAAAATTTATTATTGTATATAATTGTTTGTCATCTGTAAGCTTAAGTTGTGTACTATACAGTGGACAATTGGTATAACAAAAATCATATAAGAAATTGGAACAAATGTATGTTTTGCCTTGCCTTTGGTAGTCATCAATTTGTAATGCCTTAAAAAGGAACTTCGGGTCAGATAACTACCAGCTGTTTGAGAGTAGATATTCTTAGTCAGGTATATCAAATTGCATTCTTTTAATGTTATGAATAAACAACAAACACATAGAAGGGTACCCATCCTTCTATGTATTGTTTATTGGTAACATTAAAAGTGCACAATACGAAAAAGCAGTCGAAGATATCAAGACAGATTGGACTATTGAACAGGTTGGTGTTACCATTAATGTCAACACCAGAGGTGGACTGGCCATTTGGAGGACTGGTAATTTTCTTGGTGAGTGCTAGACAGTTGGGCCGATACAATGCATTTTTTTCTATTGGGGAAAAAAAAGAAGTGCTATTTGACGTTGACTAACCTAGAGGTTTCCATTTTTGTAAATAGACATTATATCAGCTCTTTTCCATTCTTTAGGGAATTTTCATGTTTTCAGAGAATGCTCATTTATATCATGAATTGGCTCAGCCATTTCTCGTCTACATTCCGTGTTTGTGTATATGTCATTCACCATGGTGTTGAAGATCATGCGTTGAACTTGTGATTACCAGCCATTACCTTCCCGGAGAGAGCTTAGGGCTCATTATAGCTGAGTAAGGCTGTGACCTTTCACATCCCACACACTCCATCCTTTTGCTCAAGGAGGATAGTAACTGCTCGGTTATCAGTGAAATTTTACACCTTGAGTGAGGCGCGAACTCAAGCCTACTGAGTGACAGGCCGAGACGTTAGCACTAAGCTACCAAGCAGTGTGTGTGTGTGTGTGTGTGTGTGTGTGTGTGTGTGTGTGTGTGTGTGTGTGTGTGTGTGTGTGTGTGTTTCACTGTCACAGTCTGCTGCTGGTCTCTCGAGACAGCCGGCCGTCCCCCTATGGAAAGAGCTCAGAGCTCATACTGACCAATCTGGGTTGGACCGAGACCACTCACACACAACACACCGGGACAACGAGGCCACAACTCCTCGACTTATATTCCGTACCTACTCACTGCTAGGTGAACAGGGGCTACACGTGAAAGGAGACTCGCCCAAATAATCTCCGTCCGCCCAGGGGATCGAACCCTGGCCCCTCAGTTGTGAGCCGAGTGCGCTAACCACTACGCTAGCGGACCGTGTGTGTGTGTGTGTCTGCGGATCGAGTGCTTTCTCTAAGACACCAGAAATGGTCAAAGGCACATGCTTACAAGTTAACAGGCAAAGGTGTATATATTTTGAATGGATCCATGAAGTCGTTGCTCTAAGTGTGAAAAAATACATGCAAGAAAACAATTTGCCACTGAAGTGCCTTCTTGTGATGGATAATGTCCCTGCTCATCCCCTAGGCTTGGCAGATGAGTTGTTGGAGGAGTTAGATTTCGTTACAGTGAACAGCCTCTGTCAACAGCTGATATAATCCTGAGATGAGAGCAAGAGAGGCAGACGCTAGACGAGCGGGAAAACAGATATACGATCCCTAACTACTAGTTTTTGACGAGTGCTATATAAGGATACCTTCTTACTAGAACACTACCTTGACAAGATGAGAAGGCTTGATATTTCAGGGAGCAGTGGAGCAAAACCAAACTTGTGCAACCAAACTGGGCAGGTCCACTAAGAAATTAAACTAAAAGTGTTCCCCTGCCAAGACACCCTAAGCCAGCATGGCGTGGTATCGGCTTAACTTCCCATTATGACCACAACACCTATGTTAAGGCCACCTGTCCCCAACAGCAATGGAACAACTGGCCTTGGCATACAAGAAATGGACTTCAAAAAGTCCGAACAATGAAACTAAGAATGAAATTGACTTCTTTCTTAATTACAAACAACACAGTAAAAAATGTGGCAGTATTAGATAAATTAAAGCGAAGTGATCATAGGATGGTAAGGACCCCACAATATCAGTGAGTGAATCAAGGCCTATTATTAGCATAGACCGCCAACATCAACTCCAACTACATGAGCATGTGGAACGTTACCCAGTAGCTGATCCTGTTTGTCGGAATGTTTGTGAAAGAGATAACCCAGCGTGGAGGAGGCCAAGGGGGCGCCCACAAGGTTCGTGGCTGGGGCAAGTCGTTACTTCCTGTAATGAGTTACTTGGTATGGGAAGTGGGTCTGTATGGAGACTCACGCCGGGTGATCACCAGGGTTGGCATCAAAGGGTGGGCGAGGCGACCCGCTCCTCGGCGTATGTCCCCAATGACTGATTGATTGAATGTCATAATTAGCACACTGTATCTCTGACAGCGCTACAAATGTACACTGTGTCTTACCAGTTAACACACTTTGTAAAAGAATAGGTCAATAGGCCTTTGGCCCAGACAGGTTTTTTGCAGTTTTCTCGAACGGATGAAGATAGATCTCTACATCACATTCTGAGAAAGGAGACACATGCTTCACATGTTTAGAAACATCAAACACATTAATAGGCACACCCTGTCTACCCTGTATGTCTAGTTCGAGCTTGGCACGCTCTAACTTTAAAGACTCTTGTTTAATTTCTTGATCTGCTTCATCCTGAGCAAGTTGTAGCTTAATTTTAGCCAATTCCAATTGTAACTAAGTCATTCATGGCAGTGTTCTGCCGTAGAGTTGTCTCTGCACCACCGTTACTGACAAAGTGTGAAGCATCAAACTCCCTTACGTTACCCTTAGCCACAGCACCATCAACCTCTTCAAGACAAAATCTTAACAC
>JAXIVD010003852.1:5000-12500 GCA_036785275.1 Cancer borealis
AAAGGAGAGCGTATAAACTGGACCGTTCAAGGCTAGGCGAAGGTATGAAGGAACTCTGTGGTGAGGAGGAGGAGGAGGAGGAGGAGGAGGAGGAGGAGGAGGAGGAGGAGGAGGAGGAGGAGGAGGAGGAGGAGGAGGAGGAGGAGGAGGAGGAGGAGAAGGAGGAGGAGGAGGAGGAGGAGGAGGAGGAGGAGGAGGAGAATGGAGAAAGAAAAGAAGAAGAAAAAGGAAGAGGAAGGAGAGAAAAAAAGAAATAAGAAGCAAAAACAAAGAAAAGTAGAAAAGAAAAGAAAAAATACAGAGCACAGAAGAAACTAAACACCAATAGCAGAAAAAAGAGGATGATTATGACACAGGATAAAGAACTCAACTGGATAACAAAGAGTATAGGAAGACGCGATCGGCGAGTGTGTGGAGGGTAAATTGATCAGAGAAGTGTACAACGCGTGGTCCTGCGTGTAAGTACCGCTGACGACTACCTAAATATTTTTTCTGAATGATTTTGTAATATCTTCCACACGTCGTCCAAAGCTCCCTAACTTCAATTATTACTTCTGACGAATGGAGGAAAGGGAGTGAGTGACATAGGAATTCAGGAGGCACTGCACACAAGTATTTACCTGTATAAACACACACACACACCTTACCTATCACCCAAATATATGGAGAAGAGGCCCGTATTGTAAAGAAAAAAGAAATATAGGAGGAAGGAAAATAAATAAAGTTAAAAACAATGATAGGGAAGAAAAGGTAGAGGTGGAGGTTTAAGAGGAAAAGGAGGAGGAGGAGGAGGATAGATAAAAGTGAAAAAAAAAAAAAACCAGGCACTACCAAGAGACACCTGTTAAGATCACAACACGGCCACCTGCAAAAGTGTGTGTGATGGGCCAGGCCTTCGCTCGGGACCCGTCCGCTCTCAACTTATACGGCTAATCGGCGCTGCAGATTTTATGATGGGGTTATAATTAGTTCATTAGCAGAGTGCAGGGTTATGGCTGAGCCTTCCGACCACTGAGGAGATACTGCGAGTGGCTTCTGGGATGTGTAGGAGGAGGAGGAGGAGGAGAAGGAGGAGGAGGAGGAGAAAAGGACGAGGAACAGAAACAGGAGGTGGAAGAGGTGAGGTAAGGGCAGTCAATAGCCTCCCACACATGTCTGTCTCGTAATTCCAGTGACCTTGACTCTCCAAACGACTTTTAATGATGCTGCCCTGAACGCCGGGCTCTAGATAAGCCACGACCGCCTCGCTAAGGTTATCGCCACAACACTGACGACAAACACTTGTATATATCCGACCATGTTTTTCTCCTCCCTGCTCCACGGCTGATGTTGGAAGATTCAATAGAGGGAAACATTCAACTTTGAGAAGAGGAAAATCAAGAATAAATATAAGCAAAAACAAAACAACACCGCTAACCCTGGCTGATTTTGTTTACATATATATTTTTTTCCCTCCTTTACGGTATCCAAATTTTATATTGCAAGATTATAGGACGGCGGCGACGACAGGTGGCTTAAAATAAACAAAACGCTGCCAATCAATCTTTCTTAGACGATCCGAAGGGAATCCAAAGTGAGGCAAGACACTCCAGAAAACCCTCGACAAGCACAGCGGTGACTTGACGAGGGAGACGAAGAGGAGGACATGGTGGCGGTGGTGGTGGTGGTGGTGGTGGCGGTGATGTCAACTTGGAATATCTTAGCATGTAGCCAGCGAGCAGCGGTACCCAGGTCGCAAAACAAGAGAACTAACACCCTTGCCCGCCGACGCCTCGCTCCCCGACGCTTTGACCTGCTTGAGATACGCGTCCACAAGAAGAGAGAGAGAGAGAGAGAGAGAGAGAGAGAGAGAGAGAGAGAGAGAGAGAGAGAGAGAGAGAGAGAGAGAGAGAGAGAGAGAGAGAGAGAGAGAGAGAGAGAGAAAGAGAGAGAGAGAGAGGTTAAGGGGTAGGGTAAGGGGAAAGTGAGGAGGTGTAAAAAAGATAAAGTAGTGAGTGAGAGAAAATAAGTAAGGATGGGCGGAGGAGATAGCAAAGTGAAGGAAAAGAGAAGGGGAAAAAAAAGAGTTTGTGGGAGAAGGTCCTGACAGGGAAGAGAGGAGAGTGCGAAGATATAGAAAAAGAAAGGAAGAAGAGAGAACTGAGGTAAAATGATAGGAGAGAGAGAGAGAGAGAGAGAGAGAGAGAGAGAGAGAGAGAGAGAGAGAGAGAGAGAGAGAGAGAGAGAGAGAGAGAGAGAGAGAGAGAGAGAGAGAGAGAGAGAGAGAGAGAGAGAGAGAAAGAGAGAGGAGTAGTGAGAAGGAGGGAGGTAGATAGGTGTCAGGACAGGGAGAGAAGGCCAGGGGAGCATAAAGGGAGAGGAAGGAGACAGGAGGGAGGAGGAGGAGGAGGAGCAAGAGGCAACAGAGGCGGTGGTTGCTGTTACCTCCAGAATATTGCCTGGTTCAGTCACCCTTTGATTACATATGCAAGGGGCAGGTTGGGCTGGAGTGAAGGGGGTGATTTTCGCAATGGACAAACAGTTTTCAGAGCGCGTTGTCTCAGTCAGCTCTGGGGACAAATCTATCGAGCGTCTCCAGGTAGAGGGATGGTCCATGGATAGCTTGCCACACCCGCTTGATGTGAGGCGAATGTGGGTTATTGACAATATTTACTGACCGTAGCTCGATGGGCGGGAACAGCGCACCAGACACAGTTATGCTCCGACTCTCTTGTCAATAGTCTCTCAATTTTGTGGAGAGAAAAGTTAGAGAGAAGGAACTACATTCCTGACCCGTTGACGAATACTGGGTCAGTCTGGGGCGGAGGGGTTAGTGGTGGTGTCCGTGTCTGTGTGTGGGTGAGACTGGCTGGAAAAGGATGAATGATGGTGGTGTACAAAAAATAAATAAATAAAAGAGTGCACAAAACAAATAAGAAATGGTGAAAAGAAACACAACATTTCGCACGGATACACGGCGCACCACCAATAAAGTATAAACAGGTACGTATGTAAATAAACAAACCGAACATAGTTACGTACTGAGGAAAAACAGCTAAATGTGTACGTGTGCGTGTGTGTGTGTGTGTGTGTGTGTGTGTGTGTGTGTGTGTGTGTGTGTGTGTGTGTGTGTGTGTGTGTGTGTGATGGCGTGCAGACGTCTTTTCCGCCCAAACCACCTTAGCCCCTACCCCTCACCATCACCCTTCTAGTCTGAGGTGCCGCCCACACACACACACACACACACACACACACACATACCTACACTAACATCACCTGTCCTAATTGGTAGTTAAATAACAAAGGGTTCGAAATAAGAAGTTACTGAACACAATCGTCCCTAATAAAGTAGTGTTTGTTAGTGATGTTAACGTAAATTCTCGTCTTCTGAGCTCTCCCGGGGCCTAATTGGAGGTTCGCGCGCGGCCCTGCATCTGATGTGCTTCTGGACCCTATACTACTACAAACACCCTGATCAGTGTTGCACGAGGTATGGTTTTGAGGGCAATAATGAAGGCGATGGTAATGAAGATGGTGGTGGTATTAGTAGTTTTAGTAATAGTTTCAAATCACTGTTTTTTGTTTTACTTGTTCAGACTTTCATCGTGTCTAAGTACGCTGTATTAAGGGATAGCACCTTCTCATTAACTAGTACTGACAATCAAATGAAATCGACGATGAGGTTAAATTAGTAAAACGCCTTAACTCTGCGAATACACTGAAGGTTGAAATGGAACTGCGAATGTAAGACAAAATTTTTAAAGAAATTTGTTCATCTGTTCAATTTTGTGAAGGATGATTGATAATTCCCACGAGTATCAGAACGAAATGTATGGAGTGTGACAGGAAAGTGTGTTTCTTAAACCTTTAAACGGAGGCACTGAAGGTGAGGCTCAGGCGGCGGCGTGATCTTATTTAGTGGGAACATATCAGGATTAACAAAATGTGTGTGTGTGTGTGTGTGTGTGTGTGTGTGTGTGTGTGTGTGTGTGTGTGTGTGTGTGTGTGTGTGTGTGTGTGTGTGTGTGTGTGTGTGTGTGTGTGTATACTTATATGTATATATATATATATATATATATATATATATATATATATATATATATATATATATATATACACACGTGTGTGCGCGTGCGTGCGTGCGTGCGTGCGTGCGTGCGTGCGTGCGTGGGTGGGTGGGTGGGTGGGTGGGTGGGTGGGTGGGTGGGTGGGTGGGTGGGTGGGTGGGTGGGTGGGTGTGTGTGTGTGTGTGTGTGTGTGTGTGTGTGTGTGTGTGTGTGTGTGTGTGTGTGTGTGTGTGTGTGTGTGTGTGTGTGTGTGTGTGTGTGTGTGTGTGTGTGTGTGTGTGTGTGTGTGTGTGTGTGTGTGTGTATTTATATGTATGACGACGCTAAAATGAGAGAGAACCAAAAGTATTTTGTGTTAATAAGTCTTCAGTAATGCGGCAATTTGTGGTGAAGTAGGTCCCCATCTCCTCAAATAGCCAAAAGGGCGGTGAAGAGAGAACGTTGTGAAGGCGTGCTGGCCGGGCACTCAGTCCTCGCCATTTGTCTACCGGCGGGAGGCGGCCCCACCCAGCGCAGCGTGGTCCTGGCGGTGCTGTGTGCTGGGTGCTGGAGCGGCAGACCTGTGGCCAGGGTCTGCAGGTGCATCGCGAAAGGAAGCAGCTGAGGCGTCGAACAAAGAAACTACAAGGTGGAGAGTGAGGTGGTAAATAGAGAAAAATCAATCACAAGGACTCGCTCGCCCCTCGTCCTCCCGTATTGTATGCCTCCTACACCGATGGCCCTCCCGACCCTTCCATTTTCGGGTGTTGTCCACGACACACTTCACCTTCAAGTCCGTTATCATTTTGTCTCCACCAGACACGTCGTCACTACAACTGGACCAAAACACAATGTTACTTGTCAACAGGGATCTCCACGACATTCTATTAGAGTAAATCTGGCTTAAACATTTCTTTGGCTTCACATCAATCAGGGATAACAAGTTGCAAGACTGGCGGGAATCCTGCACACTCCCGCACTGCAGTGGACGAGGACACACCCGCCCTTATGACCCCGGTGGAAGCTGCTTCTGGGTAATCTCGAAGACCCGCCATGACGTGTTGTTCTTTGACGTCTGTTGCCTGTCCTTATCATCCTCGCAGTCCTGTTTCTCGTCCACTTAAAAGTCCATCAAAGACATCCACAGAGGAGCAGCATGTTACTTGTAAAGACAACGAACACATAGAAGAAAGGACTGGCCAACCACCACCACCACCACCACCACCACCACCATCACCACCACCACCACCACCACCATCACCACCACCATCACCACCACCACCGCCACCACACTCACTATCAACACACTCGTTTGTTACAATGTAATTAATACTCGCACGGCACATTACCAATAAATCATTACGTACAAAGATAAATCGTCGCCCTCTGAGAACTTCGTGTTGTTGGTTTTGGTGATGAGACGCCACGGGGAAAAAGAGAGAGAGAGATAAAGAAAGAGAGAGAAATAGCACTAGAGGGGGTGTTGGTAGCTAGATATAATGGAGGTGGAAGTAGGAGGCACCGGGATGAGCTTCGTGATGTAGGATCGTATCTTCCTCAGTGCACAGCTGCTTCATGACGTCTGCACAGTGACCGCCGCCTTATACACACTTATCACGACCCCATTCCATCCCCGGTAATCGAGTCAGCACACCCGACCGCCGCTACATGACAGCCTGTGAAAGTAATGTGACGGTGCGAGGCTCCCAACCAAACACAGGAGCAATGTGACACGCAATGATGCTCACACACACACACACACACAGACACAGACACAGACACAGACACAGACACAGACACAGACACAGACACAGACACACACACACACACACACACACACACACACACACACACACACACACACACACACATACACACACACACACACACACACACACACACACACACACACACACACACACACACACACACACACACACACACACACACACACACACACACACACACACACACACACACACACACACACACACACTGAAAGGTCCATTAAAGAAAACAACATGCAAACAAATGGATATGTCATTCTTCTTCTCAGGAAATATCACTCTGAGTTGAAAACATGAGAGAATGATTTCCATAGTTAGTAGCGTCGTGGTTATCCAAGAATTTCCGGAATACACACGAGGAAGGTTAAGTTAGCGTCGCAACAAGATAGTGACGCTGATATGGAGATAATGTGATACTTATATGTATAAAGAATTGTAAGCATAGGAAGAAAAGTATGGTAACGTTTGCTGGTAAAGGACGAGGAATGGATGGATGAGAGATGAAAAGGAGAAAAAGAGAGAGTGAGACACGTTGAAAAAAAAATACGAGAAAGTATAAAATCAATAAAAAAGGAAGAAGTGAAAAAAATAATGCCGGGAGGTCAAAACGACTCAGTGAGGTCAACAACGGAAAATGTATAGGAGAAAGCACGGCGAAGGAGGCTTTAGAGGACCTGGTGTGCGCCGCGAGAGGCGAGGACGTGCTCATTAATGATGATGAATATTGGCGACGTGTGGTCCGGCGGCACCTCGTTCCTCCCTCACCTCACCACCGCCACCACAGGGAGCGGCTCCCCTTCAGCGGCGGGGAATACTAATAGGTGATGGCAGGTGGGAGCGGGTGGGAAGGGCCTCGTCAGCTGGGGGAGCGGAGGTGGAGAGTGACGTGTGAGAGAGAGTGGTGGTAAGTGGATGCTGGCGCCGGGAACAAGGATAGCTGTTGGCAGGTGGTGGAGGGCATTTCCGAGCAGAATTAAGGCATGTGGAGGTTATAAAGGGCAGGTGGAGGCAGTAGATGGAGTGGGGGAGGGTAGGTGAAGTAGGCTGACTGACGGTGGAAAGGCAGGTGTGGGAGGTAGGTTGGTTCTAAGGGTGTGTGGGGGGAGGTTAAATGATAATGGAGGAGTGGTTGAAATACACACACATGCGGGTCAGGTGAGGGACACAGTGAGGCGGCTGGTGCAGGAATGATGCGGGTGAGCTGCGAGGAGAAAGAGAGGGAGGAAGAGAGAGGGGAAAAAATGTTCGTTCGGTATTGGCTTATGGTAAGTAATGTCAGCGGTGACCAAACAATACGCTGTCTCCTACCCTGATGGTGTCTGATGGTGCTTCCCTCAACCTCGTGGCACCATCTCCTCTCAAACTCCGACCCAAACACATACCTGAAAACACATACAAAAAGCGACATCAGTAAACATCTACAAAAAAACACAACAAACTATAAAAAACAGAAACAAAAAAAAGGGCTGAAAAAAAGGTGTTTGCCGCTACAGCACAAACATTCCAGATTAAATCATCAAGTGCATCAAATACTCGAAACAAACACATCCACAAACTCAAACACTCACGAGGAGAGGAATAAAAAACACATATTTACACCTGAGCACTTAGCAGCCCTTGTAAACACGTGGTCTAACTATGAAGCCAATCATGTAAATAATGTGTGCAGTTGCTTTCATACTTGCAAA
>JAXIVD010003852.1:15000-22500 GCA_036785275.1 Cancer borealis
GCAATGATAAGTAATGATAGTAATAACAATAATGATATGAATAATAATAATAACTTCAGAATCATTGTATAAAACTATTTGTCCCCCAAGAGGAGTCCGTGAGTCACAACATAACACTGGCATCACCTTGAAACTTGAAAGGAAAGTTCAAGAATGAGTATGATGATTGTGTCAACTTGAAACACTTGATAACGAAGATCCAGGAAATGACCTGTTGAGGCAGACAGCAAATTATTAATTTTGCTATTGTTATTATTATTATCATTATTATTATTATTTTTACTATTACCATTATTATTTCTATTATCGTGGGGAATTATATAAGTAAGGTATCCTCTCGGAGCTCTTCTAAGTAAGCTTGATAGTGACTCCTTCCTACACCTTTCCATGATCTCACTCATCTCGGTGGTGAGGGAACATTGTCTATTAGGTAACAGGGGCCTTTTTTCTTCTCTTTTTTTGCTTCGGTAACTAATTACAGACCCGCATCCCACCTTCACTTTGTCCTCAGCTCGTGCTACTCCCCTCTCCCCTCCTTCCCCCCTCCTAACACCTGCATGGCCTTGAGTGAGGTATGTATGTACACTGCATTGCCTAAAAAGGTATTAACAAAGCCACGCGGACTATTTCTCGTCTTTTATAGCCTAACAATCTCCTTGACTCAAACACTAATCGACGTCAATAAACTACAAACTATGGTCGTTAGCGAAAACCAGATTACATGTAACCACTTTTTTTTTCCCTCCACGCCATACCACAACCACCTCCTCCCTCACTCCCTCAAAAACAGCAACTCCTTTATATCTCCCTCCCTCCCTATAAACCCAATCCTCTACCACTACATATCGTTTCGAATCCACCACATTAAGGGGACAAGCCAAGGAAAGCAAGAAGCACCATTATGAAGAGTCTTGATAACTCTCACATTCTTGTCTTGACGCTCCTCCTCCTCCTCCTCCTCCTCCTCCTCCTCCTCCTCCTCCTCCTCCTCCTCCTCCTCCTCCTCCTCCTCCTCCTCCTCTTCCTCTTCCTCTTCCTCCTCCTCCTCCTCCTCCTCCTCCTCCTCCTCTGATAAGCAGCAAACTTCCTATTACTAACGACGGGAAGAATCACTAAACACGTCCATCCACACACGACCTTAAGTTTGACGGTGGGATGCGTCAGTCAATTATGTTAATTTTTCCCTTTATCTCTCGCTGTATATGGTATAATATTTTGTAGCTGTGTTTTTGAAGGTGATTAGAACTGTATGGATGATGACGGGTGTCGCTCAGGTGTGTGGACAGGAAGACCTCCCACTGTTAACCTCCCACACGCCCGTTTAACACTTATTACATTATATAATTCACTTTTTCTTTCTATTAGCATCGATGTTTCTTTTCAGTTATTGGAGGAGAGAAAAGTAGACATGGTTTCACTGTTTCCTATTAGATTTATTGGTGTGTGTGTGTGTGTGTGTGTGTGTGTGTGTGTGTGTGTGTGTGTGTGTGTGTGTGTGTGTGTGTGTGTGTGTGTGTGTGTGTGTGTGTGTGTGTGTGTGTGTGTGTGTGTGTGTGTGTGTGTGTGTGTGTGTGTGTGTGTGTGTGTGTGTGTGTGTGTGTGTGTGTGTGTGTGTGTGTGTGTGTGTGTGTGTGTGTGTGTGTGTGTGTGTGTGTGTGTGTGTGTGTGTGTGTGTGTGTGTGTGTGTGTGTGTGTGTGTGTGTGTGTGTGTGTGTGTGTGTGTGTGTGTGTGTGTGTGTGTGTGTGTGTGTGTGTGTGTGTGTGTGTGTGTGTGTGTGTGTGTGTGTGTGTGTGTGTGTGTGTGTGTGTGTGTGTGTGTGTGTGTGTGTGTGTGTGTGTGTGTGTGTGTGTGTGTGTGTGTGTGTGTGTGTGTGTGTGTGTGTGTGTGTGTGTGTGTGTGTGTGTGTGTGTGTGTGTGTGTGTGTGTGTGTGTGTGTGTGTGTGTGTGTGTGTGTGTGTGTGTGTGTGTGTGTGTGTGTGTGTGTGTGTGTGTGTGTGTGTGTGTGTGTGTGTGTGTGTGTGTGTGTGTGTGTGTGTGTGTGTGTGTGTGTGTGTGTGTGTGTGTGTGTGTGTGTGTGTGTGTGTGTGTGTGTGTGTGTGTGTGTGTGTGTGTGTGTGTGTGTGTGTGTGTGTGTGTGTGTGTGTGTGTGTGTGTGTGTGTGTGTGTGTGTGTGTGTGTGTGTGTGTGTGTGTGTGTGTGTGTGTGTGTGTGTGTGTGTGTGTGTGTGTGTGTGTGTGTGTGTGTGTGTGTGTGTGTGTGTGTGTGTGTGTGTGTGTGTGTGTGTGTGTGTGTGTGTGTGTGTGTGTGTGTGTGTGTGTGTGTGTGTGTGTGTGTGTGTGTGTGTGTGTGTGTGTGTGTGTGTGTGTGTGTGTGTGTGTGTGTGTGTGTGTGTGTGTGTGTGTGTGTGTGTGTGTGTGTGTGTGTGTGTGTGTGTGTGTGTGTGTGTGTGTGTGTGTGTGTGTGTGTGTGTGTGTGTGTGTGTGTGTGTGTGTGTGTGTGTGTGTGTGTGTTGGCGGGTAAGCAGGAAATTAACTAAGTAGATGATATGATAAGTTACTTCAAGAAAAGGTTATCAGAAAAGAGGCCACAGATGTTGAGCACGGTGGGAATTTGAGTGAGAAAGGTCAGGTATTCACGGTCACACACACACACACACACACACACACACACACACACACACACACACACACACACACACACACACACACACACACACACACACACACACACACACACACACACACACACACACACACACACACACACACACACACACACACACACACACACACACACACACACACACACACACACACACACACACACACACAAGATATACAAGAAAACGTATCCTGGTTAATGTGAGAGTAATCTTGTGTAAAGCAACATTATTATCATCATTATAATGGTGACCGAAATGAAGGAATCTTAATAATTGATTGATTTGTTTTATTTTAAGGCGTTGCAACCAGGTGGTCATACGGCGCCAGGAAATTGTAATAAAGTACCAATTAACTACAAACTAAAGGAACAACCAATTAAATATCAACTAAAGTACTATTACACATTAGTGAAGACTCGTATGTCTTTATACATTCTACTTCTATTTCTTTATAATTAAAAAATGAATATATACATAAATTAAGACCAATGTGAATATCTGATTTAATTAAATAATTCCAGACTTTTGATCATCTCACACCTCAGGTAAAAATATTTTCAACGGTCCTCCACACAGGTGCGCAGCAAAACACTTGGTCTTCCCTGAAATATCTGTATCTCTGTACCTTGTTTGGGTGTCGTGCTGCGTCATCTTTTGAGAAGTTGCGTGAACCATATAGAAAAACAAAGCAAACAAAGTACAACGCAAACATTTAGTCTATATCACTCCTATGTATAATAAGATATTTATAAACAAATCAATAAAATCAAGCAAACAATGTAGAGATAAAAAATAACACACGTACATGTCCTTGAAAGACTCAGTTAGGACCTAAATAATGGTCTTCTGATACAAGACTGCTATCTAACAGTATATAACACGTAACGTATATAATGTTACCAACTTATATTGGACATGTTCATGGAGTCCCCCAATGTGGCGATAATCTTGAAGGAACAGCTTTATATAACTTTAAATACTTGATTAACTTCATATAAAGTTGGAAGGTGTGGGAGGAAGATTTGGTGGTGCCGCGCTGGAACCTGAGGACTTGAAGAAAGACTCAAACTTCAAGTTTGGCAAGTTGCACCGACATGAACTTGTTTTACCACACGAAAAAACGGTACCAAGAATAAGTGTCAAGTATAACATTCATTAAGTCCAAGTTGACAGAAATAAAATGGAAACTTTACACCAATTATTAAGTCTTCTCTTCGACATCATCCTTGCATGTTTGGTGAGGTGCAGACGGTCACAAGGACTGGTGATGGTCATGTTGTTACCGAGGAAAGAGAGAGAAAGAGAGATAGATAGAGAGAGAGAGAGAAAAAAAAAAAAAAGGTCCACAGGTCACACACGAAAAAATTAAATAGAAACAAATTAGGATCAACAAAACTTAGTAATACTCTTTCGTTAACCTTCAAAAACAGACCACAGCCAAACCTCGAGACCGAATTAGTTATTACCGAGTTCTAATTCAATACTTAAGCCCACTGCTGAAGTTCTAACCTTTTTAAAGACAGTTTGAAGCAGAGGAATGAAACGAATCGGTAATAAATGTTTAAAACCATTTTTCGTTTAATCCTTATGACGGAAAGAAAACATGTGCGGAAATGGAAAAAAAAAACCTGTGCGTGCGTGCGTGCGTGCGTGCGTGCGTGCGTGCGTGCGTGCGTGCGTGCGTGCGTGCGTGCGTGCGTGCGTGCGTGCGTGCGTGCGTGCGTGCGTGCGTGCGTGCGTGCGTGCGTGCGTGCGTGCGTGCGTGCGTGCGTGCGTGCGTGCGTGCGTGCGTGCGTGCGTGTGTGTGTGTGTGTGTGTGTGTGTGTGTGTGTGTGTGTGTGTGTGTGTGTGTGTGTGTGTGTGTGTGTGTGTGTGTGTGTGTGTGTGTGTGTGTGTGTGTGTGTGTGTGTGTGTGTGTGTGTGTGTGTGTGTGTGTGTGTGTGTGTGTGTGTGTGTCAGTGCACGTGTCTTGAAGTGCTTTACGTGCGTGCATGTTTACCGTTCATATATTTCTCTTAGTTACGTCCTCACACGCACTCATTTGCCTCCTAATAAGTTTTCTTTATTACCCTGCAGCGTGTAACTCATCCCCGCGTGTAATGACAGAGAGGAACAACAGACAGACACACACACAAAGAGAGAGGGAAAAAGGGAGAGAGATAGAGAGAGAAAAAAAACCCACACAAACACATGGATCACACCACACCACACCACCGGACACCACCACACACCACACCACAAGACAGAAAACGAACCAAACACAAATATGCTAAAAATGTACCAGTATTCCATTTCACCGTAAAAGTTGACAACCGCATCTACTCATCCATAAGCTCACCACGCCTTACACGCCTTCCTGACGAGGGGAAACATGGAGGCGTGGCAGGTCGAGGGTAGGCAGTTAAGGGAAACACTGAGGCTGGCGGTGGTACTTGAGGGTTGAGAGCAGGAGGGAGGTATAGAGGGAGGGTGAGTGATGTGGCCGTGGCTGAGGATGCGTGATAAATATGGCGCCTTGGAAGAGGTCGCTGGGATGGCCGGGCGCGTGACGGCTGAGTAATGGTGGCAGTATGCAGATGAGGCGTTCGGGACACTGAAGGATGGATGGTGCTGCCGCCGGCCCTCCACAGCCGCCACTACTATCGGCGTGGGTCCCTTCTTCCTCCTCTTTCTCCTCCTTCTCCTCCTCCACTACCAACACTACCACTATACCTATCAACTCTTACCTCAAGCCAATGCACTTTTCAACCACTACTACAATCTTTATCAAAAGCAGCCACTATCTGCATACTCTTGCTACCACTACAATCATAAATATTTTAATCATGATCTTTCTCTCTCCCTTTTTTATTTCTCTCTCTCTCATCATCATCATTACTTGCTTCAGGTCGTCGCCTCCCATCAACACTCACTCTCCTTATCTCTTCAGGCTACCACGTGGTGGGTGCCTCATGCCCCTCCGCCCCGCCGCGCACCCAGCACCCCACACCCTCGAGTCTTTCCCGTCAAGGCGATGCTCGGTCTGATGACAAAATGCAAATAGTAATGACCGTCTCCATGTAAAGATCAAGTTTTTTTTTCTCTCTCTTTCTTTCTTTATTATTTTTCTCTCCCTCTTATAGTGATTTACTCTGCGTCGTACCGTCAGTCAATCGTTACACTGTTTAAAAGGGAAGTATATAGATAAACGAATAACTAACATTGATGATTTAGGTAAAAGAATTAATGTAGTTATTTTTCCCAATTGTTTTTCAATGTAAAATTTCGAAGTGCTTCTATATATCAAACTTATTATGAAACCCTGTGTACATGTTTGATAGCTTTTAATTATCTTTCCAAATAGAGTGAACATAAACCCTGCAGGAAAGTTACTAAAAATCAAGGGTAGCAATTTCCTTTTCTGAAAATAATAGATAGCAAGGCATTGTTAGTTTGGTCCACGTTTGACACGTAACTCTCCTCACACGACTACAGGAGACCCTTCGGTCCCGCCCCATCCAGGTTCGCCTCCCCATTACGCCTAATTATCAGCGCCAGGTGTTAGGGTTCATTGTAATTTACACCTGTGTCCTCGTCCCTTTCTCCACGCACCCAAGAACAGCTGAAAGGACTAAAAACCTCTAATTTTCTTCCATATTTCTTAGTATATGGACAAAGGAAATAAGTTTGGAGACGTTTACTTGTGTGTATTTTCCGATAAAGTTGACAAAGATTGTACTAGCTATCAAGGAGCCACGCCCGCCCGTTTATTTCTCTCTCTCTCTCTCTCTCTCTCTCTCTCTCTCTCTCTCTCTCTCTCTCTCTCTCTCTCTCTCTCTCTCTCTTTCTCTTTCTCTTTCTCTTTCTCTTTCTCTTTCTCTTTCTCTTTCTCTCTCTCTCTCTCTCTCTCTCTCTCTCTCTCTCTCTCTCTCTCTCTCTCTCTCTCTCTCTCTCTCTCTCTCTCTCTCTCTCTCTCTCTCTCTCTCTCTCTCTCTCTCTCTCTCTCTCTCTCTCTCTCTCTTTTAGGGTATCGCTCCTTCCTTATACATTCCAGTGAAAGTTAGCGCCGCCCATTGGCTCTCGGGGTGAGGGTGGCCCACGACCTCTAACCCGGGAGGTGGTTGGTTACAGACGGCCCTCGCGGTCTCTCCTCACTACCCACGCCCTCCCTCGGCACACTCAGGCCGTAAAGAGAGACTCAAGTATCAAATTTGGTGAATATATCGTCTACCCCACCCCAAGCCAGCAGACCCGCCCTCACCCTCTGCCGTCACCCCTCCCCCCACACCCGTCCACTTCGTTTCAACGCCACCCTACTCCACCCTGTCCCATGCATCCCTTCCTTCTTTACAATCCCCACCCATCTCCATCCTGTCCCATGCCCCTTTCACCATCCCTACCCATTGCCATCCTGTCTCATCTCTCCCTAAGCACTCCCACCCATTCCTACCCACCTATCCAAACCCTCTTGTTCTCAGCTAACCCCGCTGGCCCGTCCCACCATTCCGTATCTTACTACACCCCAAACGCCCCCGGCCCGCCCCGCCCTGCCCCGCCCCGGCACCGTTCCGCTATATGGATGACCCGTAATTACCTCGAGTCCTGGTCACGACCCGCTCGGAAAATATACTCTCGGTCAAGACTGGAAGTTCTGGTGGCACCGTTCCGCTATATGGATGACCCGTAATTACCTCGAGTCCTGGTCACGACCCGCTCGGAAAATATACTCTCGGTCAAGACTGGAAGTTCTGGTGGTGTTTATGAGTTCAGGAGCCCCGAAGCAGGTTACAAGGCGAGTCTGGTGAATATTACGGATCACGGAAGAAACCTATATATTGAATGTGTGTGTGTGTGTGTG
>JAXIVD010003852.1:25000-41515 GCA_036785275.1 Cancer borealis
GTGATGGTGGTGGATGTAAAGGAGGAAGACAAGGAGGAATAACACGGAAGGTAAACAGATATCATAGTGAACACCAACATGAACTACAAAACAAAAAGTACCAAAGCAAGTAGCAGTAGTAGTAGTAATAGTAATAGTAGTAGTAGTAGTAGTAGCAGTAGTAGTAGTAGCAGTAGTAGTAGTAGCTGCAGGAGCAGTAACAGTAGTAGTGGTGTCGTGGTCGTGTCAAATAACGGTTTTTATGGTGATGTTACGGTGATAAGGACAAGAATTAGATCATGGCTAAGCATATGCACGGTGACACACGCAAGGCAAGGCAGGGGCGGGGAGCTAGATAAGGAAATTACTGTCTTGCAAGCGCTACTGATAGTGATTAGCGCTGCCACACCTACGTAGACGAGGATTAATAATATGATGTATGACGTATTTCCACGATTTCTAATGCGTTCCAGAGTGTCACTATACCATGAGATTTCTTAAGTGTATGTTTTTCTCATATATATCTCTCTTTTTTCTCTCTTTAATGTCATTTTTTAAACTGTTTTTTTCTCCACAATTAATATCAACGAGAGAGGAAAAACAACACTGTCACTGCTGTCAGGTCACTTCGTAGGGCCACACAGCCTCAAGCCCATTCATCTGTCCTCCCTTCCTCCTATACGCCGCTGTCGCATATGGCCACAGCATTCTTAGTTATTAGATACGCCAGCATACATTACGCATAAATCTGCGTCACTGCCTCGATAAATAAAGGGCGCGGGCAACTTCCCTGCGTGAGGACCCTGTCAACCGGGGTTCCTGGCGACGGACTGCGTACTGGGTGTTCAAAACGTGAAAAAAAACTCATGCAATAGGAAAATAAAGGATGATTAAAAACAGAAATACTACTAAAAAAATGACTGAGAACATAAGAAAGGAAACAAGAGGAGTAACGGGTAGAAAAGAGGAGGAAAAGGGTAGGAAGTTAAGATCTATAACAAAATAAGGTATCCTGCAGGTCATCATTCCTGCATCAACAACATGAAGCCTAATGTGTCCACGATGTAACATAGGACTAGCATCGTGACAGCCGATTTTAGGGGCTAGAACGGAAGGTGGGAGAAAGGCGGGTGGGAACAAGCCATCGCCTTCTGCCGCTGCGTCGCGAGTCTGGCGCTTCCGGTGACCACTATCACCCGCGGCACCGATAACATGATACCCTGACACCGGTTTTGTCGTGGCCGGGCGATAAAAGCCGGAACACAGGCCGTGAGAGCGGACACGTACCCGTAGATGCCGCCGCGATACGGACAGCCGAAGGGACTAATCGGACCAAAGCTTCCTGTTGACACTGCGGCACCACCAGCCACGTCCCCCTCCTCCCCCTCTTCCCCATATAACTCTCCCCATAGAGACCCTACAAGCCGGCGGCGTGACACAGAAAACAGAGATTTATTTAGACTTCCGAGAAGGTGTATCATGTTTTTATCTTTTCCACGTATACAAATGTAACCTCGGTGTTTGTGTTTGTGTGCATGTGTGTGTTAGTGTTTGTGTTTTTATTTTGTGTGTGTGCGTGTTTTTGTTTGTGTGTGTGTGTGTGTGTGTGTGTGTGTGTGTGTGTGTGTGTGTGTGTGTGTGTGTGTGTGTGTGTGTGTGTGTGTTTGTGTTTGTGTTTGTGTGTGTGTGTGTGTGTGTGTGTGTGTGTGTGTGTGTGTGTGTGTGTGTGTGTGTGTGTGTGTGTGTGTGTGTGTGTGTGTGTGTGTGTGTGTTTTACCAGTTTCGTATACAAGAAGTTCTGAGTCTAATTTCATGTCAATTTTGCATTTCTTATTTTGCTAAATTTTGTTTTTTAACTCATCTATATTTTTTTAAACTGTATTTCACCTGTTCCAAGGTTATTTGAAGTATGAGTGTTCCTACTTCTTAAGATGCATTGTTTATGTCATTCTGGCTTCTCATTTTTTTTTTTTTTTTTTTTTTTTTGTATTCACGAAGTCTTGTGTTTTCATCATCCGAAACTAATGAGTCTTGATGAACAAAACAAAAGCATCCACTGAATACAAAAAATACTTCATATAATATCTAAGGTTTACTTCCTCTACACTGACTTACACTGCAGAGCGGCAAGGGTTGAGAAGTCTCCATGGTCCATCTGGAAAGGTGTTATGGCCCACCAGCACGCCATGACACACTAATTGAAAACTACTGCTATAGAGTGACGGGGTCTAACCAAGCTTAAACTCTCTCTATCTCTATTTATCTCCCTATCTATCTATCTATCTATTCATCTCTTTCTCTCAAACACACACACACACACACACACACACACACACACACACACACACACACACACACACACACACACACACACACACACACACACACACACACACACACACACACACACACACACACACACACACACACACACACACACACACACGAGTCATCATCATCAATGGCCACAAAACTAATATTGCCACGTGCCACTTGCCTCACTAAACACGTGGTGGCTCTGAAGAGTACACGAATCCAATTGGTGTTTGGCGGCGCGAAGATTGTTTATGTAGGCGGTGTGGAACAGGTGATGGATGGAAGGGGAAGGGGGGGGGGGAGGGGGAAGGATTGGAGGATTGTAGAGACACATCTGAGGCTCTACGACATGTGTCAATATTAGAGATTTGTAACAAAACTTCTATCTGATACGTTTTAAGATTTTGCTTTTTTTTCAGCTCATCCCGTTTCTTCATCTCTAATTTCCCATTTAATTAGTAGCTATCATGAGGTGTTTTTTTCATTGTAGATGCAAGAAAACATCTTTTCTAAATAACAAAGTGCACAATTATAGTGCTTCAAGTTATAATACTATGCAGTACGTGTTTCCTTCGCATTACATATTATTCTGTTATTATGTTGTTTCTCGCACGCGGCGGAAGGCAGGAAGGGCAAGGAGAGAGCTGTGCGACACGGCGAGCTGCTTTAGGGAGTCGGTGAGGGATCATCTGCAGCGGACGTGAGGGAGTGAGGAAGATCACTTATTGGGGGTGAGGGCGTGCCAGGCGACACCCACTAGACCCAGGAATTAAGTGATGAAGCAATGTTTGCCGTAACGGAGATGAAGTGCTTGATAGGCCAAGGGTGAGGCACGCGTCGATCCACCTATCACTGTCATGATTCGCCGGCGCTAAGTGGGAGTAGTGCCAGTCACTCCCACTGGGCCTGCAGTGCTGTCTGTGTAAGTATCGGCAGTGCCACTGTACTTAGTGCCTCTAGCATGTCAAGTACATTTAGGATTCATGAAAATAAGACAGACATGTATTTGTTTGTATGCATATTTCATGTGCGTGTTTCAGCCTCTTTATATTCATGAAACAGTTAAACACTTTGCGTGTACTTAAATCCATACAGGTAGCGTGTTTGGGGAGGTGTGAGTAGAGGCGTGAGTGAGGGTGTGGCCGGGAAGGTGCGGGTGGTGAGGGCGGACAGAGAGCGTCTGAGGTGTTTGACCTGAACCAGGAGGCCAACCAACCATACAGCAGCGCAACACACCGTGCCGAGGGACGAGCCCAAACCTCCAAATCTGACAAATCCGTCAGCCTGGCCGCCCCCGTCCCCGCCGCCTCTCACCTGTCGCTATGTGACTCATCGAAGATGCCGCGCTGAACAATGCTCGCGTCACACCACCACACGCCGCGCCTGCACACATTTCACTTCAAGGGTTATGCTGGAGGAAATCTTGGTGAATGTTCACGAGACGCGTCTACTGAAGCACTGATGTGAATACTAACCACGTGCCATTAAATTAATCTTCAAAAGATAAGTCCGTAGTAATATGTCAGAGGTATGCCACTGTCGTGTGTGTGTGTGTGTGTGTGTGTGTGTGTGTGTGTGTGTGTGTGTGTGTGTCTGTGTGTGTCTGTGTGTGTGTGTGTGTGTGTGTGTGTGTGTGTGTGTGTGTGTGTGTGTGTGTGTGTGTGTGTGTGTGTGTGTGTGTGTGTGTGTTGTTTCTCTGGATAATTCAAGCTGCCAACGAAGTATTATCAACAGAACTAGGAAACAACCTTCTAATGTGAACCCAATTTGTATTCCTCATCGCTCCTAATCATAATTTTTAAACTACTTTAAATTTCTTAACGGTAATGACACTCATCTTCTTGAAAAATAATGACTGACCTCACGTGGCAGCATGATGTTCTTACGGTGGGTGGAGATGTGCCAAGTGAAACCAGGGTAGTGTCGTGCGTGGAGTTACATGGAGTCTTGCTTTATATCTGAACGCAAGTGGCGGGCGATGCCTCCCATGTCAGTCCATTGTCCTTACTCTGGACGTTGTGTTTATTTTGCTCAACTCAAGTGATTTTATTGATATTTTATTGATACATGTCAAGCGTTAAATGGATAATAAAATTGTTTCTAGTTTCAAAAATTCTTATAAACTAGTTCAATGCATCACAAGTCAAGATGAAAGGTTTTAACAGTGCCTCGTGGTACTGAAATTATCCCGAAAGGATTCTGGTCAAGTTCAATCACGGTTAACGGTGCACTTGGGTGGAAGGAGCGAGTTTCACATTTCCACGAGTCTCCTTTGAAACCTGACGGCGGTGGGCTGGACTGAGCTGAGGAATAATGAGGCTTTTGAGGGGTCACGCCGGGGCCTCGCATTACCTGGCCTCGACTGGTTGTGTGAGCGTAACCTCGGCATCCCTTATCGCCCTCCGCCAAAAACCGTGGTCAGCAGCGGAAAGCAGATGTAACGATTCATGCAAATGAGCTTCGTTCGCGTTACTGAAGCTGACTGTTGGTTATAGCGTGATCTTACTCCATCCGTTTTCAGAAATGCATGGAGCGAGGCAGAAATAACAAGTTTTCGGTATTATTATTAGAAAGATGTTTTCTGCATTTTGTTTCGGTCGCATCTTTTTGGCTGTTCATTCCACCATTTTATCTGCCGCCAGAACCGATGAGTCTAGAGTTCCTCCTCGTCTGTATATCACGATTTTTTTTTCTTCAGTTTAAACACTCCTCCATTACAAACACTAATACACAAACAGCAGGATGAGCATCAAGAGAAAAGTGATGGCGTGTAGCAGGAGAGAGAGAGAGAGAAAGAATCAGGAAAGCGAGACGGAAGATTATCAGATACAAACGTAAATGAAATTATACCAACAAAGGGAAAGGCTCAAGTCCAGAACCTCAAAACCAACACGTCTCCACTCCAAGTCCTCGCATCTTGAGCATCGAGCAAGAGTCGGTGATGAGGCTCGGTCATGTGTGGGAAACGAAGTGAAGCCGCCGGTTCAGCAGCCATGCACGACCCCTTCCGCTGCTCTCCTCCCTTCCACTTCTCTGCAACGGCCGCCAGGGTGACCTATGAAGCCTTTGACTCCCTGCCGCTAAGTCATTGCTGTCTGCACGGTACGTATAGATATGAGATGCACATGCACGCACGCACATATACACACGCACGCACGCACGCTCACTGACGCACACTACGTCCCCTTTATGTATGTGCTACACGCACGCACACACGTACACGTACACGTACACGTACACACACACACACACACACACACACACACACACACACACACACACACACACACACACACACACACACAGACACAGACACAGACACAGACACAGACACAGACACAGACACACACACACACACACACACACACACACACACACACACACACACACACACACACACACACACACACACACACACAGAGATAGATAGATAGATAGATGAACAAAAACATAAGTACGGTTCAAAGCTGTAGTGATCGCTACTAATATGGAAGCAATTATCTTGTCTTTAAGAATGATGTGTTATATTTGCCAATGACTTAGCAGTTCAACACGAAGAAATAACAAGGAAAGAAAAAATTCAGTGGTTTATTTAGAGATGAGATGCAAGTGGGATACTGTATCAAAATAACTACGTGTTAATTTATATGTAATTTTTTATCATACAGCGGGAAAAAATGTTCATGTTGTTACAATGAAAACACACTGGCAGTAAGGCAAACAAAAAAATTCTATACACATATCTGTAAAACACCATTGCATATAGTAGCATTTTGTGAATAGAAATACTTAACTTTGATTTACCAGTAAAAACAAAAATCGTTTCACAATAACATTGATCCTTATTGACTGAAGCTTGAATAACATTTTTCACTCTAAGTTTCACATTTCAAGTTTGAAGCAACTTAACTTGACTGTGACACCCTCAGGCAACCCACATCCTCACCCCGGGGGATACCAACCACAGACTAGTTTCTTCTTAAGAGTCAGGAAAAACAAGGACAACAATGGATGGTGCGGAGAAGCGAGGAGGCAGACCCACTGTCCCACGCTGCAGGAGGCTGCCTGGGACTTCTGCAGTTCGTGTTCCCATTGCAGGACCCTCCACCTCCACCTCCACGCCTTCCATCGTCAAGCTCTTTTGATAGACGTTCAACACCCCAAGGGCTGGTTACCCGAGGTCCTTGCGTCACTAATGACTGTGTTTTGTTGTGAGGACTGAAGGTGTTCCGGTGTCACAAGTCCTTGGCGTCCCCGATGAATGAGGAGCGAGACAAAGGTCATTGTTCATGCGACGCTGCAGCTTCCTTCCCTCCGCCCACTGGTCATTTTCACACCCTGACTCATCCACGCCCACAAGGCCGTTGCCACACACATTGTCTTTCATCCTTCCTCCCACCCTCGTTCCTAGCTTCCTGTCAAGTCAACAAGGTACACGCACAAGGAGTTCCTCTCAGTATGCGGCATCAACTACGTGTCTCTACAGCATTACACTACTCAAAACATTATGATAGGAAGCAAATGTATTTCCCGTAGATTTTTTCTTGAAGCATAGGATGAGGCCTATATAAGTTTCTTAATAAACTTAAATCGATAAAACTCGCGTTAATATTAGCATTAGTTTAAAAAAAAAAGTTCAGTATAAGAATAAATATAAAAATAAACTGTCCTTTACTGAATTAATCACACTTTTTACAACCACCTATAACATACGTACACTGGACCGCTACTTTTAATCACCCACAGAGAGAAAAAAATGACGAAGACGACTTGATACACATACTTTCCTATATAACCCGCACGCGAGGCTCATCACGGTGCTGTAGATGAGGAATGGGAGTAGAATTAATTGGTGCCCTCCTTGGCCTGAGCACCAGCATGGCCCTCACCACCACCCTGATGTATGGTGGCCGCGGATATTGACCTGATGCAATGCCTAGGTAATTGTGGGAGGCGGCGCTCAACCCCCACCTGTTGGACACCTGTTCCTGTCGCTTGGTTGAGTTTAGCGTAAGAACGTGTATCCTTTACTTTGTTATGACGAGCCAGGACGTGTGTGTGGGGGAGGGGGGGAGGGGACGAGACCTCACGTGTGTTGCAAAGATGGTGAGGAATATGACGTAAGTACTATTTCATTTCACTATATTCTACGGTTTGTTGTACCTTTTCCAGGGTTGAAATGTCAGCTGTCAGATAGGTGCATTAAGGGAAAAAAGAACGTGTAATTTATTGGGAAAACTATGGTAACTAAAATAAATACAAAATTTGAAACGCTCCGGTACAGGATTTAGGAGGGAAAAAAAAAAAATAATCCCATGCATCACCACTCGCTTTGATATACATGCTAAGGATGTTTACACTCAGGATAACACGACACATCACAACGAAGGGGACGGGATCTGTACCTCCACCAAGTAACGCAGTGCTATCTCACCTCACCCCTTGGAGGCAGCGCGAGTGTTGCTTCTCTTTTCTCACATTAAGACGTCATTTACCCTTCAGCAGCGTGTATAAAAGGGAACTTGGCCGGCAGTGAGCACCCGCCTCTCACCTGCGCGCTTATATCCCGCCGCAAGACCACAACTGGGCATAAATTATTGTGTAAACTCTGCTATTCTCGGACGGTGGAAAAACTGTGGATAAATTTACCGCGGCAGGTTTGGGCCCCCACGTGACTGGTGACGTCAGCAGTCAGCCAGCCGTAGGTCAGAGCGTAGCTGAGTCCTTTTTTGCCCTGTTGGGGAGCACGGATGGTGATGGCTCTAATTTGAAGCTAAAAGAGGCTTACGATGTTTTTAATTACCGAGGATTTATGAAGAGTCGTATATTTTTACAGTAAGCTCGGGTGGTGGTGTGTTGGCGTGAGGGGAGACTGTACTTACTTTGGTACTACCTCTCCCTGCCCCTACCAGAAGAGTCTGATCCTTGCACTGGCTTTCTAATAATAGGACACAGCGAGGGTTATCATAGCAAGTGTATATTTTAATTCCATCGTAAAGGAATCAAGATAAGTCTGTTTTCGTGTTGGATCAGCCATGAGTGTACAAAACATAATCCCCGAGACATTGTTTACAAATATTGTTGTTTATGCCTCCAATTAATGTTGTCGAAATCCAATGTGCTTATTTCACAACACAATAGAAAAAAATGAACAATTCCTAATGAAAACGATGCATGTAAATGGAACACAAATCATTATCATTTAAATAACATCACAAAAAGGAAAGACATAATAAAGAAAATATTTTATTGCCAACACCCACATGAATATAAGTAACCTTGTCAGATGTTGTTGATGTTTGTTTACCCTTCTTGCGTCCGCGACTTTCCCTTCTCGCATCGGGGAGTCGCCGCCGCAAAGGTGCCGAATAGCGTGAAACTGTTAGACTCGACTTAAACCAACAATCGACATTTCTCTCTCCCTCAAAACATTCAGCCACGACGATGCTTTCAGGGAGCAAAGGTGGGACTCTGGGGGTGACCCTTAGTAGGTGGCAAGAATATCACTGTTTCCCACCATCACCTCACCTCCACCAGCACCACCACCTCCACTCTTCACTCTGTTTCTGTCTCCTGCATCCACCGCCTCCCCTCCACCTCAACCTACATACCCCTATCAATACTATAATACCTACTACTGCTACTACTATTATAATTACTACTACTACTAGTACTACACACATACACATACACATACACATACACACACACACACACACACACACACACACACACACACACACACACACACACACACACACACACACACACACACACACACACACACACACACATAGGGGAAGCTGAGCGTTGCGGGAGGGGCGGGGAGTAGCGGGTGTAGCAGAAAGGGATGGGATCAGGGAGGTGAGGGAGAGAAGCGAGCCAGGATGTGTGTGGAAAGAGGTGGAAAGAGGTGCTGGCGGTGCTGGGCTGCTTGGCTCACCCTCTCCTGCCTGAGGGTGATGGGTGAGGGCAGGTGCACCATGCCCAGCGATGGCAGGTGTAGGTCAGCCCGCGAGGAGGAAGGGGAGGAAGAGAGGGAAAGGGGAAGAAGGAACGGAGAGGGAAGGGAAGATGAGGAGGGGGTCTGTTGGTGGGAGGGAGGTGAAGGAGGGGCTGAGAAAACGGCGGGGAGGTTGGCAAAATACGAGGATGTAAAGAATGTTGGTGTGGAGTTTGGCAAGTTATGAGGAGGAGCGTGAGGAGGAGGACGCTGTGAGTGGGAAAGGCTAAAGAAGTGATGAGGTGAGGTATGAGGCTCCTGACAAGCTCTTCAGGACGAGTCAAAACAGGAGGAGGAGGAGGAGGAGGAGGAGGAGGAGGAGGAAGAGGAGGAGGAGGATAAAAATAAGAAAAGGTAGAAATGGACAAGGAAGAACAAATAGAAAAAAATTAAGATAACGGTAAGAAAGATAAATAAGAATAGGAAAAAGATAAGAAGGAAAAAAAACAAATCAAAACTAAAAACAAACAAGATGAGAAAATAGAAAAATAACAACAACAGAAAAAGGAGGAGAATGAGACAAGAGATGAAGGAAAATGAGAAGGAGAAAAGAAAAGAAGGATGAGGCAGTGATGAAGGAGGGTTGTTACTGCAAGACGAAAACCCAACGAAGTATTGAGGAAGGGAGAGAGGGAGGGAGGGAGGGAGGGAGGGAGGGAGGGAGGGAGGGAGGGAGGGAGGGAGAGAAGAAGGGAGGGAGCGGCCGGCGAAGAACGGAGAAGGCGTTTAAGTATAGATGGATGAAACTGAGAGGCCTGGGAGGAAGCCAAGGGAAGAGATAAGAGAGAATATCACAAATATCTCCCTCTAACCCCTTAAATCCCTTAGCCTAGGAGCCAAGAGGAGAAATTCTTCATATGTAAAGGTCAGTGCGGATAACATGAGGAGGAGGAGGAGGAGGAGGAGGAGGAGGTAAATGCAGTGATGTGTGTCTGAGGGAAAAAATAAATGAGGGAGTGTGTTTTGGAGGAGAACCTTGATACAGACGATATGTTGTGAGGAGGAGGAGGAGGAGGAGGAGGAGGAGGAGGAGGAGGAGGAGGAGGAGGAGGAGGAGGAGGAGGAGGAGGAGGAGGAGGAGGAAGGGTGGCGAGAGGGGTGACTGAGAGGTAAAAAGGGATGTTGAGTATGAAAGTTTTAGCTGAAAGTCTTAAGGAGGGTGTGTGTTTGATGCTATATTTAAGGGAATCAGGAATATATAATGGAGACGCGAAGGACCGAGTCATAAGAAGCTGGAGAACACGTCACTGCTCTTTCACAATATTAAATCTCTTTCCACTGTTGAAAAATAAATGTTGGAATGTCTTTTTTTTTTTCATTATCATTAGTATAAATATTTTGTTGGTGAAATTTCTATTAATCTCCTTCTCTGCATGAAAAATTGCAATCATAAACTTCTACGACAATTACCATACTTTCTGGCTTCATGGTGTGCTCTTGTATTGATTTCTAAAAAATACATGAAGCCTTAAACTATGTGCTAAAAGGCTTGAGGGACGGAGCAATAATGGCATCACCTTATTATTGTCATTCCTACAACCACACGCTCGGCTGTTTCTTTTGCCATTTACACCTGGACAAAAACTACCTAATACAACGTTATCTCACTCGCCCTGCACTGTATCCTGGCCGTCCCTCATTTCAGTAACAGCTCGTAATTCGGAACAAGACGAGACGAGGCGAGAAAAACATCGCTACTGGCATGAGTTAATAGGTTTCGTCGAGGTGATATTGGTCACGCTCGATTTTCCGACAACCTTCATTTGTCAGCCGCCCTCAGGCACCAGGCCGACGCGACGCATCCCTCTCCAGCACCACCAGGCCGTGTCCAGCGAAGCGGCGCCGACTTCCATGTTGGGCGGCGTGAGCGGCAGGTGGGGCGGCAGGTGGGACGGCAGGTGGGACGGCAGACAGGACGCCCCTCATGGGTGGCAATCAAGGTGTTCTGCCGGAGGCATCCCTACTTTTTACTTGCAGGTGCTGGGAGGGTGTCGCTGGCCACGCTCTGGGGGCTCGCGCGTGGCCGTGGAGCATATGTCATGTGTGGGAAGGGGAGTTAGGGGGAGGAAAATTGGGGAGGAGAATGTGTGGGTGGGTAAGGTCCGTGACACATCACAGGGTCCTCCTCCACTCAAACTCCTTCCCCTAACAACCCTTCCTCATACTCCATTTCAACCCCTTCACCTCCCTTTTCCCTTTCTGCTCCTCGTCCTCCTCCTTTTCTATGGGTCACTTAAGGTCCAAATATACATGTATATTTGTTACTTTATACATGTTTACCCCTCCATCGCTACACTATGCCTCCTCTTCCTCCTCCTCCTCCTCCTCCTCCTCTTCCTCCTGCTGCCGTGGGTGGGTCTCAACTCAGGGTCGCATGACAATCGCTGCCTGTTAGCCTTCAATTGACGGTAGCGAGGCGTCAGGCAGCCCGGCCCACGTGCTGCCGCCCTAGCCAACCGTCGACACACCACCGTCATTTTCTGCCACCCCGCCTCAGCACCTGACATGCACTCCAGCAGGTATTCGGGCTGGCCACGCGAGGAGGGTGTTAGGGTGTGTGACAGGTCTGTGCCACCGTTAAGATCTAATGTGACGTCTTGAGTGATGATCAGTTACGCGGAAATATGTTACAGTCAACCATACGTAGATTATCAGGAATGCAACGATTCGGTGATTTCATCTATTCCTACTACGTGCTGCCTCTGTTCTTCCCTCCATCTGTCTCACGGGGAATCTAGTGTTTTTTCTCACGTAAAAATAAAACATCTAAACTCTATTCCAAGTATACGTGGAATACTCGTCTACAGCATAATAAAATACAATACATAGTTAAACTCCCAGTGTTCTCAATTCCTAACTCTGGAGACGCATAACCTTGACAGAACATGAAACAAAAGACACACAAACAAAAGCTTCAGACGCTCAATACCAACGAATCATACTCTTCACAATGACTGGATAACATTTTTTCACTCCTCTTACAAATCACCGGCGCACCTCCGACCCTGCATGGTGTGTGGCTGGTGGGCGTCGCGGTAGCAGTGGGAGTATTGCTTCACCCACTTAAGTTTACTCCCGCCCTTACTAATGCAGCCTCCAAGGTCTGCGTGGCTGTGCGAACTTCCGCTGCCCTGTGTGGTGAAGCCTCGCGGATCATCCCTCCCCTGGGTGTGACATTGGCGTCCGTCACTCCCCCGGCCATGAAGATATCAGATAAACATGAGAGAAAATCCTTGAGTGCAGGTGCATACATGGATCATAAAAAAATATATATACGTATAACAAAGATATGATACACTATAATGCGTCTACAGTCTGGTGCGTGCAGGTGCAGGTGTAAACAGTGTAACAGAGATATGATAAACAAGCAAATTTTTTGGGAGTAAAGGTTTAAGTTTTTTGTATATAAATAATGTAATAAGAAAATCTTACATAATTACGATGCATGGTGAAGACAATATGAAAAAAAAAATACTATATACCAAATTAAAAAAAAAATACAATAGTTGTTGAAGTAACGTATATTAAGGAAATGACCCACAATTCACGCGATTAATTACGGAAATAGCGCTAAACAGGGAAAAACATTTAAATAATCTACCCACGAGAACACGTACAGTACATGACCATGATCGAAGCTCCACCAATCCCTGAAGGAGGTCTAATAAAACCCAAAGGTGAGAAGCGATACGAATTTCAAATCACGAACCTTCATTTGTTCTTTCAGTTCGAATCATGACACGTGATCCGTATCAAGAGAAAGTACGTGTCTGCCTGCATGTATATATGTATGAAGAGATGACTGTGTATGTGTGTGTGTGTGTGTGTATTGTGTGTGTGTGTGTGTGTGAGTGTGTGTGTGTGTGTGTGTGTGTGTGTGTGTGTGTGTGTGTCTGTATCATGTAGTGTATGTAAGTATGTATGTATGTATGTATGTATGTATGTATGTATGTATGTAATTGTTACTGATTAAACCTACTAATTTATTCCTTGCTATAAGTAACCGATATAATCCTTACATTCCTCATAAATATTCTCTCTTCTCCAAAAATACATCTCTCTCTCTCTCTCTCCTCTCTCTCTCTCTGTATCTGTCTCTGTCTCTGTCTCAGTCTCTGTCTCTGTCTCTGTCTCTGTCTCTGTCTCTCTCTCTCTCTCTCCTCACTCTCTCCCTCTCTCTCTCTCTCTCTCTCTCCTCTCTCTCTCTTCTCTCTCTCGTCTCTCTCTCTCTATCTCGCTCTCGTCTCCTCCTCCGTTCTCTCTCTCTCTCCTCCCTCCCCCCCCTCCCCCCAATTTTCTCTACCGTAACCCTACTTACTTCATATTTTCTCTCCTAATTAATTTATCTATGCCCTTCTTAGTCTCTCCTTTCCAACTCTACACTCTTCCCATCTTCATTCCCAACCTGTTTCTCTCTCTCCCTTTCCCATTCACCCTCTTCCTCCTTCCCACTCTCTCTCTCCACTTCTCCCACTCTCTCAACCTGTTCTTCTCTCCCCTGAAATCTCTTCCTCCCGCTCCCTGCTGTTCTCTTCCTCGCCAGTCTTGCCCACATCCCTGTTGCTTCCCTGCTTGCACTTCCGAAACCTTAATTCCTGGTGGTTTGAGGTAAAAGTGTATTGCGTGTGACTGTCAGAGGTTGTGTGTGGGAGCCGGGGCGGGAAAAACCTGTCCTTGCAAGCTTCACCGCCGCAGGACACGCGATGGATGGTAGTCTTTGTTGACGCCTCCATGGAGAGAGAGAGAGAGAGAGAGAGAGGAGAGAGAGGAGGAGAGATGAGAGAGAGAGAGAGAGAGAGAGAGAGAGAGGAGAGAGAGAGAGAGAGAGAGAGAGAGAGAGATGGTAATTAGGGTGACTCACGAATCTCTACTCTCTCTCTCTCTCTCCTCTCTCTCTCTCTCTCTCTCTCTCTCTCTCTCTCTCTACTCTCTCTCTCTCTCTCGATCTCTCCTCTCTCTCTCACCTCTCACTCTCTCTCTCTCTCTCTCTCTCGTCTCTCTCATCTCTCTTCTCTCTCTCTCTCTCTCCCCCTCTCTCTCTCTTTCTCCTCTTCTCTCTCTCCTCCTCTCTCGCAATCTAGGTTATTAATCAATGATCTGTACATTATTCCAAGATAAACTACTAATTGTTAAAGTATATAATTACCCTCTGAGGAACGCATACGTACAGCTATTGAAGTTTAGTCCTTTGGTTAAGACACAAATAAACTCTGATAATGGAATTGTGGGAAATTGCTCCATTATTATTATGAAAAACCGTAATAAAAAGAAATATTTAAAACCTACGTCTTGTTTTTGGAATGGTTCTCACATTCCTCTGTTGAGATTTTATGTCGTAAATGTGTTGTGTACCGGAAGGCAACTTGATACTGATGAATGAAATGATCTCAACTTGAAGACTGGTGGTAGTGCAAAAAAGCCTGGAAGTCTAGGTATAGTATTGTAAGATGTATATATATATTTTTTTTTTTGTGTGTGTTGGTGTGTGTGTGAGTGTGTGTGTGTGTGTGTGTGTGTGTGTGTGTGTGTGTGTGTGTGTGTTTGTGTGTGTGTGTGCGTGCGCGTGTGCGTGTGTGTGTGCGCGTACGCGTGTGCGTGTGCGTGTGTGTGTGTGTGTGTGTGTGTGTGTGTGTGTGTGTGTGTGTGTGTGTGTGTGTGTGTGTGTAAAATTCTTTATTGTTATCGAACAATTCTTATGCGTGTGGAGCGTGCCATCCGGTGTAGCTCCTAACTGTCTCCGGAAGTAACAATGATTAACAAGCTTGAGTAAGCGTAATACACTTAATGGAGGGCCTCAGGGCGGAGATCTGGGGCGGCGGCGCCTTTGACGGGCGCCGCACCCTGAAGACCTGTGAGGAATTAATACAAGGAAGTGTGGAGAATGGTGGCCTCGCACACTCTGACAGGGAGCTGCACACGTGACCTTCCGAGCCAGCGGTGAGGCCGAGGCCGAGGCCGACAAGGGACCCTGGTAACGTGAGAAACAGAAACACACAAGATTGCTGTAGTCCTTGTCGAATCTTTTGTTTCATATAATTGTTTCATGCTTCATTTGATTTCATTTATCATATTCCTTCACGCCATCAGCGGACACTTCATCCTCTTCGTGTGAGGCTCTGCGGCGTTCCAGTACAATAGCAACGTACCAGCAACATAACAACATCTAGACTGAGGCATTAACCGTCATTATGTTCTGCATTAGTGAGTAATTCTTTAATTCTGGACCCATAAATCAGAACCATCCTCGCTGCCGGCTGGACGCGGCGATAGATCGCCTCCGGACGAATTCATTAGTATGCCCGCTGAGATTATTTACGACTGAGCTTAGCGAGCATAACCAAGTCGTATGTTAGAATGTGACAGTCTCCTTGCTCCGCGGCGCTAGAGTGGCAGCGGGCGGTGAGGCGCAGGTAGGCCTTGTTCCACCGGGCCCTGACTAACTCACACAGTATCGCTTGTCTTCCACGAGTCTGGTCATTTAACTTAAGGAGCGGCGTGTCGAGTCCGTTAGGTTTCGATGCGCCAGGTGTAAGGGACGCCAGGTGAATGAGGGGTTGGCGGTGTGCCGTGGCGTGCGTCGTTATAGCGAAGGGCCACCACGACACGTGCATCCGAGGTTCTTGCGTGAGGGCCGGGTTATCGTACCAGGCCGACGCGGCGGGTAACTCATGCTCTGCCATCCGTTCCCGTCCGCTGACTCACATATTGCTAAACAATTTGTCCGCGTTACCACTGTCTCGCTGGCAATTGGTTTCTCTGCCAAACTGTACATATATTCTATGAAGGAAAGACACAATGAGAGGATGTTGTATTTGTACGTTTATCTAAAAAAAAGCTCAGAAATTTATTGTTCCCAACACAATACATCATCATCATCATTATCATCATATCTCCCTTATTCCAGTTTCTAGCAACGGCATTTGTGTAAAATAAGGTTACACAAAGGTTTTGTTGATAGCTGTTCAATTCATCTCCCAATCTCTGCGCATCGCCCCTCTTCCTTCCCCTTCACCTCCCCTGTGATGCTCAGGTTGGGTGGGTGGAATGGCCACTTCCGGTGTGAGCAGAGTGGAACCACACGTGTGACCAGTTTCTTCTTATTCGTCCGTTCTGCCAAAACTAAGACAAAGAATGTAACGTACAGTCTACCTTCACGAGGAACACTACAAGAACAAACGAACAGACGCCCTCCCCTCCCCTCTCCTCGCCCCGTCAGC
>JAXIVD010003853.1:5000-15000 GCA_036785275.1 Cancer borealis
GTGTGTGTGTGTGTGTGTGTGTGTGCCTGAGAAAGGATGAACAAAAATGAAATTAAATGAAGAAAGAAAGAAAGGAAACAAGGAACAAATGGACTTATTGAAATAAGGATGGAACTAAGAAAATGAGAGGAAAAAGGCAACAGAATGAAGAAAAAGGAAGTAAAAAAGCAAGAAGGATGGATGGTAGTCAGGAAACATGGTCGAGAGAGAGAGAGAGAGAGAGAGAGAGAGAGAGAGAGAGAGAGAGAGAGAGAGAGAGAGAGAGTTGAGAATGATGGAAGATGCAAAGAATGGAGGGGGAGGTTGGAAAAAAATAAATAAAGGAAGAAAGGACAGGATGAAAAAGAAAAAAACAGAGAGAGATAAAAAGAAAAAGGGAGGAAAGGAGAGAAAAAAAAGAGGTGGTGTGAGACAAATGCCTCCTCGGACGCTATAAACAAACTCTTGTCCTGCACAAACCCTTCCAGTCTCGTCAAAAGAAGCAAGTTTCGACACTTCCCTTCCACACACACTTTTATTCAACTTTTTTTCCTTTCTTTATCATTTTTCTCCTTTATTTACCTTAATCTCAATGTATTTCCTATATATTTCCTCTTTTATTTTCGTTTTTTTATTGGGTTTTCTATTCGTTTTATCCTCTTATGTGTATTCTTTTTTTTTATACACATGCTTTTTTTCTATGTAAACTAGATTTCGATATACATTTTTTCACATCAATTCAATTATATATTAAACGAGCTGCTTCAAATGTTCCTAATTTTTCATAGAATTCCATCTTTTTCGCATTCCCCTCTTTTCTATTTTTTTTTTTACGACTTCATGTTGTTTAATTTTCACCCTATGCGCTTCCCTCTTCTTTCCATCGTTTTCTCTTTTAGTTTCCCCTTCCATCCCCGTCCCATCTGTCCGCCTCGATGCTACACGATCCTCATTCCTCACAAAAAACGGTCAGAGCACGAATGAAACAACAGCAGTCTCCTCCCCTTACTCCTCCCTCCTCTCTCCCTTTACTCCTCATCCTCTTCCTCCTCAATCCTCACGTCTGTTATTGCGTCCACATTTTCCACGTACATTTCCCATTTTCTTCCACAATACCCTTCATGTTCACCCTCTCCTCCTCATCCTTACTTACGGCAACCATTAGCGTTTCATATTGGCTCCGTCTACGCCTCCTTCCTCAAGTCCTAAGGCTTTTTCTTTTTTTTTGCTCGCTCTCTCTCTCTCTCTCTCTCTCTCTCTCTCTCTCTCTCTCTCTCTCTCTCTCTCTCTCTCTCTCTCTCTTACTTCTTTAGCCTCTCCTCTTCCACCTCTTCCTCCTCCTCCTCTTCCTCTTTTCATTCACGGTCCAACCTTCTTAGTGTGAACATCTGATCATAACTCCTCGCGCTGCCCAGCCCGACACAGACGCCCACACGATAAGTGTTTCTATGTTATATTTCATCGCATTTATTTGCTTTCCTTCAATTATTCATTTACAAATACTGCAAAGAAGACAAATTACACCATAGATATTTTTTTTTATATACATGAAGAGGGTACTGGCTAAAGGACAACAAAAATACGTAGACAAAATCCCGCTTTTCGCCAGATCCTGTAAAGCGGACTACTTATGTTTATACATGTGTCCTTTACTATAGATTTAAGCCGGTAACCAATTTTTGAAACTGTGTCAGACATCTTGTGTAACAACTTGTGTTTGTTGTTTGATAAGTGTTTTCAGAACCTCAAGTCTCATAAGTTGTTCAGTGTCTTCAATATTTTTCCCTCTTTAATTTCAAAGTCGTAACACGTGTTTCTAATTGCGACATATACCTTCTTTTTGTAAACCTAATATTGTTTCTGGTCCCATAATTGGTTCCATAACTTTTATTTTTATGCATAACTTTTATTTGTAAGAGTAGATCAGTTTTATCTGTTAGTTTCCTTTTGTATATATTTGAAGTTGTAACTCATGTTTCTAAGTGTTTTAGACAACTTTTCTTGTTGTATACCTAATTGTGTGTGTTTTATGCAAGTGTTTTCGATAGTTTATGAATAGTTTTCACGTATAAAAGTAACCCGTCATACTTTACTTTCTCATACACACTATTTCAACAATCCTTTCTGGTTAAGTCCAATAATTCCCATCTTAATCGTCTTTTAACTCTAAACTGACCTGATCACTACCTCTGCCTGATCACGTTTCTGGATGCTGTCTCAACTTATAAGGTGCCAACATTGTCTAGGGAGATTTGCGAAACAATTCTATAATCTTAGTAGTGACTTATGTCGATTGTGTACCACTATGAATGATGTCAGAAAACTCGTAGATGATGTACAGACACTTAAGATAGAAAATCGAGCGCTCATCGAAGAAAAGTATCACCTCACAAGCTCTGCTTATCTCCTCCTCTTCAAAGTGATTAACCCGCGTCCCACAATTAAGATAAAAGCTCGTCCACACATTAATACAAACTATCGCATGCACAAAAAAATTTCATAGTTGGTTATCTAAATGCACGAAGCATGAGACATAATTTCGAGATCTGATAGTTTGTGACCATCTTCAGGATTTAAAGTACCAGGAGTCACTGTTACTGTGTGTGATATTAGTGTACGGCGTCCTGTAAAGAAAAATACACTGTTACGTACCACAACAGCGCCTCTAGTTAATGTAGAGGAAAGTAACGGCACCAGGTAACTCACTGGGAAAACAAAGGTGAAATATAAATCGACATTGTTCTTTTATCCTTTAACTCGTGGCGCCGGTAGGCTTAATGAAGGCCTTAGGTGGTTGGGCTCCGCCCGTTATTAGAGTAGCTTAGACTTCTTAAGTGACGCCTCGTTACTTATTGAGAGTCTCATGCCACCCGTGGAAGCTCCTCGAGCATATAGCTTTGCCCTCCTGTCGAGGATAATGTTATGGCAGCATGTGAGTTACTTTACTTACTATCTTCAATTATTTAAAACTATATGTACATATGAAAGTTACAATTAACCAAATCCATTTTCAGATTCCTACAGGAGTTCTACCAAGGATTCACACTTTTTTTTTTAAATTACTAAAAAACTAACATAGAAATATACAACACAAACAGCTAACTGATAAATAATGTTGCACAAAAACTAACTAAAATTAATTCCTTTAAACTGAACCAGATGTATTTATAACACATGAAAATACTTGAAGGAATTAAATAAAAAATAGTTTAGTGAGTACTTACTTCACAGGTGCATGAAGGGGGCGACATACTACCTAGTAGCCAGGCTAATCAAAACAGAGTTGAAACATACACATACTCTTCTGTTAAAATGAATGCCTCTATATAAGCGTCCACACTGCTTTTATTATGAGTGACCAATTCCAACTTTCAGTGAGGTGAGATTTGCCTACCTTCTTCACTAAAAAAGTGTTGGGCTGAGTGTGTGCCCCACTGACAGTTTTGTGAGCCTTTAAAGGAGGAAATCACGTGAAACCTTCCCCTCAGAAATATACTGCTCACGTGGATAACAGTGCATCTCTCTCTCCCTCTCTCTCTCTCTCTCTCTCTCTCTCTCTCTCTCTCTCTCTCTCTCTCTCTCTCTCTCTCTCTCTCTCTCTCTCTCTCTCTCTCTCTCTCTGTCTCTCTCTCTCTCTCTCTCTCTCTCTCCTATCAAAAGATGATAAGGACAGCTGCGAGATACTTTCCCTACCCTCGGCCTCACGCGGAGATAACGAATATAACTAAATATATATATCCTCAATTTTCCTCTCTTTTCCGTATCTGACATGTGATAACAGACTGGCCAAAATAGCCCTCGTAGGTTTGACAAACACAATAACACTAAAATAAATAATTGTACTTCCTCCGAAGGCACATGAATATTAAGGTATTAAATCTAAAAATGAGTAACACATAACAGCACTTCCACAGTGGATTGTACGGAGCTAAGGTCTGATTCACTCTGCCTTCCTAAAAAACGCCAGGCACGGCATCACCTCCCGTCTTCCTCACTGTATCTACACCTACACTAGCATGGTATCGAGTCATTTCGCCCCGATTCCCATTCGTACGGGGTCGTTTCGCTCAGGGTCGGTTCGCTAAATTAGGGAATTATATAATTAAGTAGTACTTGTTAGGCTAGGTTATGTTATGTTAGGTTAGGTTAGGTTATATTAGGTTTGGTTAGACTACCCGGGACAAATGGGAATAGAAGCGAAACGACTCAGGTGCGAACGGGATTCGGAGCGAAACGATCCTGAACCCTACAGCATACTATACCAACACGCACATATAGCCCTGAGTTAAGTCACCACTACTACTTTCGGCCTGTGGCGGGCTGTGGATACCTTAAGGCCTCCTCCTCCTTTTCCTCCTCCTCCTCCTCCTCCTCCTCCTCCTCCTCCTCCTCCTCCTCCTCCTCCTCTTCCTCCTCCTTTTTTTTCCAACTGCTTCCCTCCAGTTTTTGTACACACTGCATTTTTCTTCCTTTTCCCTAATCTACCGTAGCCTCTCGCGTTTCCTAACAGACTTCTGTTTTTTGGCTCCTTTCTCGCTTTCTGTTGCTGCACGGGTGAAGTGAGCTGCTGAAAGGTTGAGTGTATTGCGGTGATGACTTGAAAGGGATGAGGAAGAGGAGGTGGAGTTGGAGGATAAGTTAAATGTGGTATTTGGTGTGGTACTGGTGGTAATGGAGGAGGAAGAGGAGGAGAAGAAGCAGGAATAAAAGCTAAATGTGGTGTAGCAATTGTGGGGGTGGCATGTGGTGTGCTACTTGTGGTGGAGGAGGTAAAGAAGCAAAACGTTTTTTTCAGCAACCGTTGCGGTGGTGTGTGGTGTTGTTCTTTTAGTGGTGTAGGAGTACAAAGGAAGAACAGACAACAACCGTTCTACTGGACCTAACGAGGATGTTCGTGTAGCTACACTACTACTAAATATCTACTTGATTGATACAAAAGGACAGTAAAGTGGAAGGCTCCTCCCCAGCCACCTTTCCTTCCAGCCGAAACTGGCCGGAAGAGGAAGTGATACTATGTACTATGGACAAACTATCATGGAATTTGTTTAGGAAAGTGAGAAAACATGAGTAATCTACAGCTACTATTACCACTAAGAAAGAAGGAAAACAAAATACGCAGGAATGCAGTACTTGATTTGGTGAATAGGTGCTAAGTGCTTATCAAGTTTTTCTCAAACGATTAATTTGGTTTGCTGCTAATTTAAGTTGCTGGTAGAAAACTCCAAATATTCATGATTCTATTGTAAGAATATGCTACGCTTCGTTTGATCTAAAACATTTACCAATTACGAGTGCTGCTTGTGAGATCAGGGGTTACATATTCATTTATATTAATATTATCAAAACCGTGGAAATTGTTGAATACCTCAATTAGGTCCCCTCGTAGCCTACATTTGCATGAACTGAATAAATTCAGCTCTTTTGGTCGTTCTTCGTAAGGCTTGTTTCGCAATTACGAGATCATTTTAGTAACTTTTCTTTGTTTTCTCTCCAGCTTATCCATATATTTTCTATAGTATGGAGACCTGAATTAAAATGCAATATTCAAGATGAGGGCGTACGAATGCATCAAATAGTGTGAGGAAAACTTTTTTTCAGTTTTGTACTCAGAAGTTCTTCCGATGAGCCGATCGGTTTGTTAGCTTTCTTAAAAACGTCTGAACAATGTTTATTTTTTGGTTTAAAGTCATTACTAATAGTTAGTTACTTAAGAATGTTCGAAGCCATTCATTGCATATTGTTTTTTTTTAATTATTGTTACCGATATGCAAAACTTTACATTTATCAACTTGAAATTTCATTTGCCACTCCTTTTTTTTACCAACTAACTAAGATGTCGAAATCTAATTGAAATCGTCGTTTATTAGCGGGTGTACTTACTTTACTCGCCGTCAACTCTAGATGTAATTTAATTTTTTAATTTAATCATTCTTTTATCATTTTACTGTTTTAACTAATTACTTTTATTCTATTTTACTATTATTTTATGTTCTGTAATGCCATATTTTCAACATGTTATATATTTTAATCACATCTACTCTATACTGTAGAAATAATCTGAATGATGCTAAATGAACAAACATTGTAATAATGGAAATTAATTATGATTCTGCTTCGTCAAAGGAGGAAGAGCAGCCTATGAAAGGGATGGATATGTATGTGTAGGTTAATAGAAGAAAGAAGTAGAATGTGACGGGAATCGAGGTTTATATTCCTGAAGTACTACTACAGGAGGAGGAGGAGGAGGAGCAGGAGCAGGAGCAGGAGCAGGAGGAGGAGGAGGAGGAGGAGAAGGAGGAGGAGGAGGAGGAGGAGGAGGAGGAGGAGGAGGAGGAGAAGGATAGGTAGGAGGGATGTGCGTGCAAAGAGAGGAAAGCGTGAAGCCGGTTTCTACGAGTCATGAGGAGGAATGAAAGGAAGGGTTTTATGTGGCAGTATTATTTAGTGGTTCTCTCTCTCTCTCTCTCTCTCTCTCTCTCTCTCTCTCTCTCTCTCTCTCTCTCTCTCTCTCTCCACACACACTTAAAAAAAAAATTTGTCTTATCTTCCTCCTTGTCATCGTTCTATTCGTCCATATCCTCCTCTTCCTTCCCTCGTCTTCCTGCTGCTGCTGTTCTTCCTCTTCCTTCCCCTCCTCCTCCTCCATTGCAAAATCGGTAACACAGATAATGGCAGGGCAGCCTTCACCTCTTCCCCTCGAGCGCCCTTCCCGCCACACGACTTATTTTGGGTGCAGAGGGATGGCAAGGGTCTAATCACCATCGATACTGCTCCACACGCCACAACCATGAATTCAGGCACTGTGCTCTCTCTCTCTCTCTCTCTCTCTCTCTCTCTCTCTCTCTCTCTCTCTCTCTCTCTCTCTCTCTCTCTCTCTCTCTCTCTCTCTCTCTCTCTCTCTCCATGGGCTTATCTTCGGTAGCTAACCAACAAGATCGGTACCATCACCATAAAGACTAAGTTTCGCCACTCCAGTCGCTACCATCACCACCGCCACCACCATCACTACCACCACCACAGCTTGCACTACCACAGCCGCGCTATCGACCTCCCTACTAAGGAGCACAAGCTGTCGTGACTCACCACAATGGACAGCGTGGTGAGGCAGCCCGCAAGGGAGAAGCGGTGAAGGGACAGGGAGGATAAGAAAGGAGGGATGGAGGAAAGGGAGGGAGAGTGACGTCAAGTCACCTTTGGATCCTCCTTCTACTCCACAATGGCAACGGGGTAGGGAGTGAGGGAGGGCAGATGGAACAAATTAATTAACATGTTGGCCAGGGAATAACTTTGGTGTAGTAGCTGTAGTTGTAGGACGAGGAGGAGGAGAGGAAGGAAGAGGAGTAAGAGAAGGAGGATGAAGACATGGAGAAAGAGGAAGAAGAGGAAGTTTATCAAAGTAGTAATAGTAGTTGTAGTAGTTGCTTTAGTAGTAGTAGTAACAGTAGCAGCAGAAGTAATATTAATAGTTGTTGTTGTAGGTTTTTTGTGTTGTGGTTTACATTCTAGTTATTAAGAGACTCGCCTCAACACATATCCTTCCTCTCCTTTGTTCCCTCACCACCGCATCCATCTCTCTCTCACATTACAGCTTCTTTCTATACCTCCCTCACCTCACCGCCAGCCCACTTGTATTATATGCTGTCATATGAAACCTGGTAAGCCTTTCTTTCCACCTGTGCTCCCGTTAATTTATATGTATGTGTGTGTGTGTGTGTGTGTGTGTGTGTGTGTGTGTGTGTGTGTGTGTGTGTGTGTGTGTGTGTGTGTGTGTGTGTGTGTGTGTGTGTGTGTGTGTGTGTGTGTGTGTGTGTGTGTGTGTGTGTGTGTGTGTGGATGGATGGATTATGGGCATGAGTACGATTTAAATAATGTAGAAGAACAAAAACAGGCACATATACACAGAATAAATTGACAGGGTGCCATTATGCCATACCAAGGGGCAAGCAGATCTCATTTGCTTTTCCCCGAGCAAATTTATAACCCGACACTCGCGGGGGAAGGGTCGTCCAACGCTGCGGTTCAATATTTGTGGCATAAAATAATTACTTCAATACACACACAATAGAGGCATCACTTCACAGTCCCAACCTATTTATATGTGTGTGTGTGTGTGTGTGTGTGTGTGTGTGTGTGTGTGTGTGTGTGTGTGTGTGTGTGCGCGCGTGCGTGCGTGTGTGTGTGTGTGTGTGTGTGTGTGTGTGTGTGTGTGTGTGTGTGTGTGTGTGTGTGCGTGCGTGCGTGCGTGCGTGCGTGCGTGCGTGCGTGCGTGCGTGCGTGCGTGGGTGGGTGGGTGGGTGGGTGGGTGGGTGGGTGGGTGGGTGTGTGTGTGTGTGTGTGTGTGTGTGTGTGTGTGTGTGTGTGTGTGTGTGTGTGTATAGCTTGCCTCTACCTGGCCTCTGTTTACTCCTTTTCGCAAAATTGCTTTAGTCCTTTCTTTGTATCGCATGTTTCTATAAATAAATCGTGTTTCCTTTCTTTCTCCATCACTAACTCTCTCGCTTGTTCTTCCTCCCTCTCTCCCTTCCTCCATCGCTCCCTCCTTTCCTGACCGCTTCTTCTGCTTCCTCTTTTCCTTCCCTTGTTCTCCTTCCTTCATCCTTTCTTTATCCCCTTCTGCATTCCACTTTTATTTTCTCTTCTGCTCTCTCCAGCTTACTGTCAGCTACTTTTGCAAATATACAATGTCCACCTGCTTAAAAAAAAAAAATACGGTAAAGGGGACAACAGGGAGAGAATGAACATGGAAGAAGAAGAACAAGAACAAGGAGAGGAGGAGTAGGAGGAGAGAGACGGACAGAGAGAGGGAAGATAATAGGTGACGAGAGACAGAATCATGACTGGATCGATCGTAAAAGCCTGAAAGGTCAAACGCGTCCTTCATCCATGTCCGAGAAAAGTTATTGGATATTTTTGTGTATAAATACGACATATTCGCGTGCCTCATATTCCCTGTTTTGTGTCGTGTTTTCGTCCTGATTATTTGTGAAGTGCTCTGAGCCTAAAGAATGACCAGCGCTTTGTGTGATAATGAGCATATCGATTTGATGTTTAATTAGACCCTAACTGCAAAAAAGAGAGAGAGAGAGAGAGAGAGAGAGAGAGAGAGAGAGAGAGAGAGAGAGAGAGAGAGAGAGAGAGAGAGAGAGAGAGAGAGAGAGCAGGGGTGAAAGAGATTGATTAAAAACTCTCAGGTTGTTTTTTTTAATGTTTTTCCAACCCTTCTTTTACGCTTCTTTTTTTCTCACCGCAAATCGCGTCAACGTTCTCGGCTTAATGATGTTTGTATCGCAGTGAAAATTGTAGTTCTCATAAGAGTCACTGTTGTTGGATTTGGCTTTTTTTTTTTCCCTCCTTCGTTGCTGCTGCTCGACCTCAACCTTTCCCTCAGCCCCCGCGCACGCCCCCGCCCCCGCTGCCACCAGTGTTGCCAGCACGGAACCCTAATCGCCTCTCCCTGCTAACAGTATTATCGTTTTTTCCTCTAAGAAATGGAAAGGCAATTTGATTTCCGACGACGAAAAGATGACTTGGAATCGACTTTTTGAAACATGTCTTTGCTTGGTTTTCTTATCTGGTACATACACTAAAAAAAACTAAAAGATGAAAAAAAAGGTTACTCTCACACATACACACGCGATCCTCAAGCCTGGCCGACGTGTATCAATTCCCGGCTAATGAAATGACATAATTGCTGATTGAATAATTATCTCACGGACGCGGAATTGGAGATCGCCAATATTGCAACGTCGACATGAACGGCTGCAAAATTACGTATACTACTTTTCGTTAGGTCTATTTTTTTGGTTCCACTCTTTAAACTTAGCTGTATATGGCATCTTTCTCAGGTCCGGAATTTTTACGGAGCTTCAGTTGTTCAATTGTGTAAGCGACTCAACCCTCCTAATTCCTTTCTAATGGTCTGAATAAACGGGGAACCGACCCTTTTCTGGGCCATCCAATTACCTCACGGAAGCTTCCCTATAATGGAAAATTGTACAGAGTGACCGGAATACGTGTTCTC
>JAXIVD010003853.1:27500-37500 GCA_036785275.1 Cancer borealis
TCAGAAGCGACGCGATGATTTGATAGCGGTAATTCGCCAATCAGCACAGGTAACGAGTTTATCACAAGGTCGCCCAAGGTATGACGAGAAGAAAATAACGAAGAAGATGAACAAAAAATGGAAGGAAAAAAGAAAGAGAAAGAAAACTTGGAGGTGATAGAATGAAAGGGGATGATGAGGCTTGGGAAAGAAATGGGAAAATAATAAGTAAAAAAAAACTTCAGGAGGAGAATAGAATACACATAAAAATAGGAGAGTGAGATAGTGTAAGGGATAGAGACAATAAGGAAAGACATGAAAAAAGAAAAAAACATGAAAACAAGAAAGGAAGAAAATGAAAGAATGGGAGATAAGAAGATTAATTAAAACTGAATGATAGAATTGAAAGGAAGAGGAAAAAATTCATAACAAAGGAAAGATTGTTGAAGGAAAGAGGATGAAGGAAGGGAAGAAATACAGAAATTGGACTGGAATGGAGGAAACACGAAGGAAAATGAAAAAGAAAGTGAGTTAGAAAGAGGAAAATCAGTTAACGAAAAGGAAAATTAACTAAAAAGGAACGAGGGGGAGACATGAGAGCCACACACCTACACGCACACACACACACACGCGCGCACACACACACACACACACACACACACACACACACACACACACACACACACACACACACACACACACACACACACACTGATATACACATAAAATGGCACCACCTCTTTTATCTCATAGCAAAACCACATCAAATTGTGGGCCTAATCAATACCCAATACTAATTAATGTAAACACTACAGATAAGACTGCAAACACACACACACACACACACACACACACACACACACACACACACACACACACACATACACACACACACACACACACACACACACACACACACACACACACACACGCACACACACGCACACTAGGTACGTACATTAGTCTCATTTGCATAGATATTAGCATCCTGAAGCAGCACATAAATCCTTGTCTCTAGAAGGCTAAGACACAATACCATAAATTAGTTGTCACATTGAGGTGGTTCAAGACTAAGGGAAACATACACTTCTGAGAAAGAAAGATAGGCACAACAGGTTCGTGTGTGTGTGTGTGTGTGTGTGTGTGTGTGTGTGTGTGTGTGTGTGTGTGTGTGTGTGTGTGTGTGTGTGTTAGAGAGGATATCCATCAGTGTGTCTTATCAGTCGTAAAGTGGAGGAAGCCAGATTACAATATTTTTGCCATTAGGCCTACCAGATTAATAGATAAGTCCCGCGATTACTTCTGCAGAAGAAGAAGAAGAAGAAGAAGAAGAAGAAGAAGACGAAGAAGAAGACGAAGAAGAAGAAGAAGAAGAAGAAGAAGAAGAAGAAGAAGAAGAAGAAGAAGAAGAAGAAGAGTATAAAGGAGTACAAAGGAAGAACAGACAGCAACAGTCCTACTGGACCTAACGAGGCTGTCTGTTTAGCTACACTACTACTACTATAATATCTACGTGATAGAGACAAAAGAACAGCAAAGTGGAAGGCTCCTCCCCACCCACCCCTCCCTCCAGCCGAAGCTGGCCGGAAGAGGAAGTGATACCATGTAGCATGAAAAAACTAACATGGAATTTGTATAGGAAAGAAATAAAAAACAAGGAGTAATCTATGCTATTAAAAAAAAAAAAAAAAAAAACATTTACGCAGTAGTGAAATATTCGATTTGGTGAACAGATGCTAAGTGCTTATCGAGTTTTTTCTTAAATGATTCAATTGTAGTACTGTTGACAATTTGTGCTGGGAGAGAATTCCAAACATTTACGATTCTATTGAAGAAAAAATGCTTCGCTTCGATTGATCTAAAGCGCTTACCAATGATCTTGAAGCCATTGTTACGGGTGTAGCTTGTGAGATCGGTAGTTACATAATCGTTTATGTTAATATTATCAAAACCATGGAAAATTTTATAAACCTCAATTAGATCGCCTCGTAGCCTACGTTTGGATAAACTGAATAAGTTCAGCTCCTTTAGACGTTCTTCGTAAGACTTGTTTCGCAGTCTTGGGATCATTTTAGCAATTCTTCTTTGTATTCTCTCCAGCTTATTAATATCTTTTCTATAGTATGGTGACCAAAATTGAATGCAATTTTCTAGATGAGGGCGTACGAGTGCATTATATAATGTAAGGATAACTTTTTCAGATTTATAATCAAAAGTTCTACCGATGAAACCGACCAGTTTGTTAGCTTTTTTTTTTACAACGTCTGAACAATGTTTATCTGGTTTGAGGTCGTTACTAATAGTTATCCCTAAGTCTTTTTCATGGTTAACCTTGGAAAGTTCAGAGTCATTCATTGTATATTTATTGAATTGATTATTGCTACCGATATGCAAAACTTTACATTTATCAACATTAAATTTCATTTGCCATTTCTTTGACCAATTGACTAACATGTTGAGGTTTTATTGAAATTGTAGTTTATCGGCGGTTGTAGTTACTTTACTCGTGATTTTCGTATCGTCGGCAAATTTTGATATTTTACAAGTGAGGCCTTCATCAATATCATTTACGTAAATTAGAAAAAGAATGGGACCAAGTACTGAGCCCTGTGGCACACCGCTTTTAACGTCTCGCCAGTTAGATGATTTACCGTTTATGACAACGCGTTGTCTTCTTTCGGAAAGCCAGTCTTCAACCCATTTAAGAATATTTCCAGATATGCCGTGTGATTCTAATTTTTTTAATAACCGTTTGTGGGGAACTTTGTCAAACGCTTTTTGAAAGTCGAGATAAATTATATCGACCGCTTTTGTCTCGTCATAAATGTTGAATACATCGTTATAAAAGTCAAGGAGATTCGTTAAGCAAGATCGTTTGTTTCGGAAACCATGTTGAGAATTATTAATCATGCTATTTTCTTCAGAAAAAGTCACTAGTTTATCGCGTATTATAGTTTCCATTAATTTACCAACTACGGATGTGAGGCTGATTGGTCTGTAGTTAATCGGTAGTGTTTTATCTCCTTTCTTTTGTATAGGGGTAACATTTGCTAATTTCCAAATGTCGGGAACTTTTCCAGAATTTAAAGATTTATTAAATAGTATTGCAAGAGCTTTGCTGATTTGAAATGTTGCCTCTTTTAAGACTCTCGGTGCAATACAATCAGGACCAGGAGTTTTATTTACTTTAATTTTATCAAGTGCCTTAGTTATTATATCCTCAGTAAAGTGACAATCGCTTAAAGGAATTAAGTTAGGTTTAGCTGGGGTTACTTCCTGGATTTCATCGGTGTCTTCAACAGTAAAAACGGATGCAAAATAATCATTTAGTACTTCGGCCATTTCTGATTCTGTATTTATTTCCTTACCGTTTTTCTAGGTGGAGTGGGCCAATATTAGTTGTGATAACTTTTTTATCACGTACGTAGGTGTAAAATTCCTTGGGGTTGGATTTAGTTTTATTCGCAATATATATTTCGAGATCTTTTTTACTTCGTCTAATCATCTTTTTTGTTTCGCGTTTTAGTCTTTCGTATTCTATGTTATCGTTTTCGTTTTGTGATAGTAAATATATATCATGTGCCCGCTTTTTAAGTAATAATCCTGCCTCAATCTGGCTATTCCACCATTTTGGTTTATTAATATTTTTATTTTTACGTGGACGTCTCTTACAAACGGGAATGCATACTTTAACGGCTTCATTTAAGATGTTATAAAACTTTTCCCACGATCTATTTACATCGGTTTCGTTGTCTACTATGCTCCAATCAGTATCTGCTAAAAGCTTTCTCAGTTTTTCAAAGTTACCTTTGCGATACATGAAGATAAGTTCTTCGCTTACGTTATCTTTGTAAACTTCGAGATTTATGTTAAAAGAGACAATTTTATGGTCGCTGGTACTGAATTCAGGGCCCGTATTAACGTTACTTACTAGACCGTCGTTTGTTGAAAATACAAGATCTAGTATATTATCACCTCTCGTGGGTTTGCTTACGTGCTGACATAATCCACTCTCTAATAAATTATTATATAAGTCGTGACCCATATGAGATTTAAGAGAATTTCCCCATGAAGTTACAGGAAGATTAAAGTCTCCAAAGATTACGCTTTCAAATGAATTACTTACTTCGATTATCTGGTCGAATAATTTTCTATCGCTATTATTATTGTGTACTGGTGGTCTATAAATGAGTCCAATAATAATTTTCTTAGAACGTGTTTTCAGTTGTAAAAATATAACATCTACGTTATCTATTTTTTCAGTTTGCAAGACTGTAGGGTTAAGACTGGCTTTCACGTAAAAAAGAACGCCCCCACCTTTTTTATTTTGTCGTTCGCAACTGAATATTGAATAGCTTGGCAAATTATATTCTGCTAAAAAGTCTCTATTTTCTGTGTTAATCCAAGATTCCGATACTGCAATAATGTGAAAATCTTCAGATGCTGCAAGTGCTTCTAAATCTGAGAATTTATTTCTGAGGCTGCGCGCGTTAAACATGCAAATTTTTAGGCAATTGTTTACGTTAGTTTTTCTGTACACGGTGTTACTTACGTAGCTGAGGTTGTGCGAGGCTGGATACTGTTTTTTCTCCTGAAATCAGAAACTTTGTCATTAAGTAGCCTGCCTAAACGAGCAGCTCCAACTGGATTAAGGTGCAAGCCATCGTCCTTGAAAAGAAAAGGTTTGTTATAAAAGTCATCCCAGCAGTTGATAAAGTCGATTCCTTCATCTGTACAAATGGACTTAAGACGGTTATTGGTGCTGAAGGCCCTGTTGAAAAAAGCTGTGGGTGCACTACTTCGGGGAAGGATTCCTGAAAGAATTATTTTATTAGTCTTACATTTGTATCGTCGAATCAGCTTCCTGTATCTCTCCAGCAGTTCCTCGGATCTGGTGTTCATGACGTCATTTGTACCTGCATGGATAATTAAAAGCGTGTTGGTATTTACTTGACTGGTTGCCTCGTCACAGGCTGCTGTGATGTCATCCAAACGTCCTCCTGGCATGCACAGCCTTTTTCTGTTTGATCAATTCCTCCCACAAAACTCCGTAAGCTGGTCTCTCACAATAGAATCGCCGATGATTCTTGTCTCATGGTTCTCTTCTTCTTCTTCTTTCATCAGGATTCTAAAGCTGTTATAAATAGAGACAGGTAAGAAAGATTTGTTATTAATTTGTCGTGCACCATTTCTGACAGGAGTGAAAGGTACTTCCCCCTGAATAACGCGTTCAGGTAGACTTGGAGCGTCGTTTTGTCTGGCAGCTACAGCGACGTAACTTGTCGCCTGTTCTGTAGATGAAGACAAGGGAGGTAAAATTCCAACGTTAGCTGTGACGAACTCCTGTAAAATATCAAATTTTTTCTTCAGTTCATCATTTTCCTTCTGTAAAAAACACAGACGGCAGACTGTCGAATCTGAAAAGAAATTTGCAGCAAAGCGCCCATCACATACATCGCACTTCGGTGACATAATTAACTGTAGTTAGAGAAAGAATTAACAATGCAAAAAGGTTTAGAACAGCTAGACGGATTATCGCTGTCAAAAGAGATATTAGTGAGGATTGTGACAGATTAAAGGATTAAAATCTTGAAAGGATCAGGCCAGGTAGAAGGATTATACTAAGCTGAGGTCAGGTCAGAGGAGCAAATAGACAAATTAACGCTGAGAAGAGGTAAGCCAAGGATTAAGATCTTGAAAGGTTCGGGCAGGTAGACGGATGAAAATAAAAAGAATTGGTCAGTCAGGTCTGAACTTTCAAGGTCAAATTTTTGAGCAAGGGTGCTGAAGTAATATTACTTTATAGCAACAAAATACAGATATATAAGAAGAAAATTAGTATTTACTGAGAAAATAACACCACAGACACTAAGATTAATTAATAACAATAATGTACGAATGAAGGGGTTTAAGAGCTACACAGAATATTAACACATGAGTTATATATGTAGCACTGATGTATGTGTATGTATAGTCGTGTAAAATGTTTAAACTGTAGAGACAGCAAAAGATATCCTAGGAAATTATGAAACTTAGCGTATTGGCTGGGCAGCGGTGGGTCAAGCGGTCAGGTCAAGCGAACAGGAAACACGTCCTTCTCTCACGAGTCACGAGACACGAGAAGAAGAAGAAGAAGAAGAAGAAGAAGAAGAAGAAAAAGAAGAAGAAGAAGAAAAAAGGAAAGGAAGAAACATAACACAAAAACATAACATAACATACAAACATATACAGAAATATAACATAAAAAACAACATATGAGGAAAAGCAGGAGGAGTAGGAGGATGAGGAAAAATGAGACGATGCGGAGGAGGAGGAGGAGGAGGAGGAGGAGAAGCAGGAGGAGGAGGAGGAAGAGGAGGAGGAGGAGGAGGACAACAACAACGACCTGCGACCTATGTACCACGATGAACCAGAGACGAACAAGTTAGTGTATCAGGAAACTCGCACGTAACATGAATACAACTCCCCATCTATTGCTAACACACCCAATTCCATCTTTATCCAATCCTCTTCATCTTCATCTTCACCGCGACAAAGCCCCTCCTCCTCCTCCTCCACCTCCTCCTCCTCTTCTTCCTCCTCTTCCTCCTCCTCCACCTCATCATTATCATGCTCCTCCTCCTATTTCACCTCCTCCTCCTTTGTCACTTCCTCCTCCTCTTCCTCCTCCTCTTCCTTCACTTCCTCCTCCTTCTCCTCTTCCTCTTCCTCCTCCTCCTCCTCCTTCTCCTTCTCCTTCTCCTTCTCCTTCTCCTCCTCCTCCTCCTCCTCCTCCTCCTCCTCGTCGTTAGAAGCATCAGCGCGGTGAAGAGAGGGATACCACCCCAGAATAATGCAAGCCTCCTCTCTTCACTCGACAGAAAGAAAGGGGAGCTACGGGACACAATTCAATCCAATATAAAAGGTTCCAACCCCTGAGGGACAGACACAGACCATTTGAAATTTCAGGCGACAGGGCACGTCATAGAGGGTTGACGGCCGAGGGGAAGGCGGCCCGAGGTTGACATTTGGACCCTGAAACCATGTCAGCATAGAATCCGATCTCAACGAATCCAATGAACTCTCCTCTTATCTATCAGAAGTTAATTATCACCTTCCAAAGAGAGAGAGAGAGAGAGAGAGAGAGAGAGAGAGAGAGAGAGAGAGAGAGAGAGAGAGAGAGAGAGAGAGATGAGAAGAGGTAAAGAAGATGTGGAGGGTGGGATAAGGGGAAGAAGGGGGATGGAAGGGGGGGCAATAGAAGAGGTAGAGGAATGGAGACATAAGAGTAGGAAAGGAAAGGAGAGGTATCTATACATTCATCTCCATCTGTTCTTATCTCCAATTTCCATAATAGATTCGCACTTAAGGCGGAGAAGGTAGGGTGTGGTGTGTGTGTGTGTGTGTGTGTGTGTGTGTGTGTGTGTGTGTGTGTGTGTGTGTGTGTGTGTGTGTGTGTGTGTGTGTGTGTGTGTGATACGCGTATAAAACAAGGATAATAAGTATCATTTTGAAACGTCTAAAACTATAAAACGTGCTATGAATATATATACATTCTCTCCACCTTTTCTTTTCCTCCTCTCCCTTTCCTCATTCTTCCCTTTTTCCTCATCTACGTTCCCTTCAAATGTTCTTAAATTTCCCCTTCCTTCCTTTGTTTATTTTCCTTGCCTAAGCTAGCTTCTTCTCTCCCTAAATACCTCCTTTTCCTCCTTTTTCCCTTTCCTTCTTTCAGTTTCTATCTCCGTGAAGGGATGAAGGGAAGTTGGAGGAAGGGAAAGCTTAAGAAGATAAGGAAAAGCATGGTATAGAGAAAGAAGAAGAAGAAGAAGAAGAAGAAGAAGAAGAAGAAGAAGAAGAAGAAGAAGAAGAAGAAGAAGAAGAAGAAGAAGAAGAAGAAGAAGAAGAAGAAGAAGAAGAAGAAGAAGAAGAAGAAGAAGAAGAAGAAGAAGAAGAGGAGGAGGAGGAAGAAGAGAATACTATCTGATCTAAAGTGAGAAACATAGGATAGTAATGGCAAGCTCTGTGAAGGAGGAGCTGTGAGATATCAAGTGCAAATTCTATTGATATGTGTTGAAGATGAATAGAAATAAAATTGATCTGGAAAGTCTGACATGAATTAGTGAGTAAACATGCAAATAAAGAGCTCTGACAAAAAAAAAATAATACAAAAAAAGAAAAAGGAAAACAAAAAGGAAAGCAAAATGTGAAATACTTATGGAAAAAAATAACAAAAAGGGATTGGAACATCTAATATCCACAGTTTCCAAATCCCTATTCTCTCACTAAACAAGAAAAAAAAAAAGAAGAACCAGATACAGAAAATAATGCAATAAATCCAAAGAATCAAACAAGATCTAAACTTTAAGAAAAAAACAGACCGGAGAAAACAAGAAATAAAGAAATAAAGAAAGGAAGAAAAGTATATAAGAGCCAACGGTAGTGAACAAAGTAAGATCACACGAAACGAAAAATATATATACGTAGCTGAAAGAGAAAAAGAAAAAAAAGAAGAAAAAAATAGAAAGGAGAAAGAAGACAGCCAACACGAGCACGAGTAGACAGGAGGAGCTTGCGTTCAAACCGTCAAGAAGGAAAAAGAAGGAGTAAAGTTTCGCTCCTCTCTTTACTCCCTTAAGCTCACTTCTTCTAACCTGTCTCTGTTTGTCCTTCCTTTCCTAGAACTAGAAGACTGAGACACGAGAGGGAAGGAGCGAGGTAAGGACACACCGAAGGAGACATACGGAGGGAATGGAGGAAAGTAAGAGATGGAGAGTGAGAGCGTTAAGAAAGATGAGGAGGAGGCGGTACATGAGAGCCAATCAAGGAAAGAAAAGTTACATGAGAGAGAGAGAAAGAAAAGTTACATACATGAGAGCTAATAGTAGAAATTGGGGAGAGATAATGAACACACGCAGAAAGACAGGAAGTGAGAGAGAGAGAGAGAGAGAGAGAGAGAGAGAGAGAGAGAGAGAGAGAGAGAGAGAGAGAGAGAGAGAGAGAGAGAGAGAGAGAAGAAAAGAAATAAAATAAAAGAGAAAGAGAGAGTAGAAAATGAGGTAGTCTTTGAGGAATTCAAGTGTTTTGGCAGTGTAACTAGATAATTGTGGTAAGACTCGTGAAATGTTTGCAATTCTTGAAATGCTGATGGTTCGCTTAAATGAGTGTCTGGATTTTCTGTCTTTATCAAGTTTACAATACAATCAAAGGTAATTTTCAACTTTTATTGCCGAAATGTCACCCCACGAATGAAAAAATAAATAAATAGGTGGAACATGCCACCAACATTTTCAAGTGTGAGGTATCTGCCAATAAAACAATGATGGAATTATGAAAAAAAGGGAACTCAATTGCATTTTTGGTACAAAGTTCATAGAAAGTTGATAATGTATATCAGCTTATTCATGTAACATTACAGCGAAGGGAGACGACCTAATCCAACAGGACCACCATGCATAAAAGAAACCGATGGAAACACCACATTGAAAAATAACAAGTTTGTAAATAAAGGAACCATAATAATTTAGAAGGTGTCTTGATACTCCTTCTTGAAACAATCCAAACAGTTGGCATCTGTGATCTGTACGTTCCGGATATAAGGATTTACGACCAAACTCACATAGAAAAACCTTACGACATCGAGCACACAAGTTTACTATTCAAGATTCTTTCTTTTTACCAATCCACCACAAGTTAGTCCGCTAGAAAGTTATAATTTGTTAGCTACTTACAGAGAGAGAGAGAAAGAGAGAGAGAGAGAGAGAGAGAGAGAGAGAGAGAGAGAGAGAGAGAGAGAGAGAGAGAGAGAGAGAGAGAGAGAGAGAGAGAGAGAGAAGAGAGAGAGAGAGAGAGAGGATGAGAGAGAGAGAGAGAGAGAGAGAGCAGAGTGAGAGAGAGAGCAGGGGTGAGGAGGAAGGTTGTGTATTAGTTTTAAGGGGAGGGAAATTGAATTACAGGATGATAGAGATTGGCGGAAGAGGTTAGACTACCGAAGGCTGGAGATAGAGATAGAGGTAGATAGATAGATTAGATAGATAGATAA
>JAXIVD010003854.1:7500-41502 GCA_036785275.1 Cancer borealis
ATCTTTTCATCTATCTATCTATCTGTGTGTGTGTGTGTGTGTGTGTGTGTGTGTGTGTGTGTGTGTGTGTGTGTGTGTGTGTGTGTGTGTGTGTGTGTGTGTTCTTCATGGAATTTCTTTAGATGTGTTTTTCTAGCTTTCCTCTTTCCTTTTTTACTGTTGTCAAGTAGTTAGCGGGACCTCAAAGACCCTAATGAGAGGTCTCGGTCTTTCCTCGTACTGGGTCGGTCTTCTCCCTTGGACACGCTTACATCGACGCGTAGCCCAGCTGGCGTCTGACGTCTGCTGTGAGCTGGCTGATGTCACTCTCCCCTTGATCACTTTACTTAACCCTAACAAACCTCTGACCAGCCTCGGGGCCTATCTCGTTTCCTGATTGAGGTTCTTTTTTACCATCTAGCTTCCCACTATAGACTTTTTGAAGGTACTCGTGATGGTAGCACCTGAAAGGCTTCTCTCGTCTCTCCTCGCTTGACTCGGCTTCTTCTGGCTTCGAAACGACTTCGGAGGCTTAGGTGCCCCAGTCTACTTTATTGTTACCTTCTCTCCTTTATCCTAACGTCTGCCGGACCGACCACCTTAGACAGACTCCTTGGGATGGGTAACCGTTGGGGAAAGAGAGGCAAACAGACAGTAGACAGCAGATGGCAAACACTAGACGTTGAAGGTCTGTTTTCTATTGTATGATGCATGTTTGTTTGTATCTTACGCTCTGCCATTTTCTCTTTGTCCATTTACTTCTTTCTCTCTCTCTCTCTCTCTCTCTCTCTCTCTCTCTCTCTCTCTCTCTCTCTCTCTCTCTCTCTCTCTCTCTCTCTCTCTCTCTCTCTCTCTCTCTCAACTCTATTGGTCGCGGTGTAGGTAATGCTTACCCACAGATGTCACCCTCACCCGGTTTGGTTAAGGAGAAGGAGGAAAAAGAGGAGAAGGAGGAAGAGGGGAGGAAGGGGGAGGAGAGAAATAATGAAAACACAGAAGAAGAAGAAGAAGAAGAAGAAGAAGAAGAAGAAGAAGAAGAAGAAGAAGAAGAAGAAGAAGAAGAAGAAAAAAAAAAAAGATGAAAAGGTTGTGAAAGAGGAAGATAGGGAGAGCAAGGAAGAGGAGAGACAAGCTCTTATCTGAATGGAGGTGAAGGATGAGATAGAGGAGGGAAAGAAGATATCCTAATAGGAAATCTTACGAGAGACAGAGAGAGAGAGAGAGAGAGAGAGAGAGAGAGAGAGAGAGAGAGAGAGAGAGAGAGAGAGAGAGAGAGAGATATCAGCCAGACAAGAGATTGAATATATATTTTGATATCTTTTATCTTTCTTTCTTATACCTTGAGGAAGTGAAAGTGGTTATGTATATATATTGTATTTTATCATGATTGTATACAAGTTTGAAGATTGTATTTCTAGGACCAGTGAGGACCTAGCGGACAAGCTTGAAAAGTTAGTATCATTTTCAGTAATATTCTGGAAGCTGGGCGAAGAACAAGAAACGCAGAAGGAGGAGGAGGAGGAGGAGGAGGAGGAGGAGGAGGAGGAGGAGGAGGAGGAGGAGGAGGAGGAGGAGGCCCACGAGAAACGGGAACAATCTGCCCTCATGTGTTGCTTATGGGCGCTATTAGAGAGAAAGAGAGAGAGAGAGAGAGAGAGAGAGAGAGAGAGAGAGAGAGAGAGAGAGAGAGAGAGAGAGAGAGAGAGAGAGAGAGAGAGAGAGAGAGAGAGAGAGATTGCAGTAGCATCCTAGTCCGTAGTAGCACCAGCCACACTAGTATTTCTGTTACATCTTACCCAACAACCTGACATCTGGCATAACATTTCTCTTCCTGCAGCTTACTTTTCTCCTTCTTCCTCTTCCCTCCTTCCCTCACTCTTCCTCCTCCTCCGTCCCTATGGCTGTCTGTTCTTCCTTTGTATTCCTATGTACTCCTTTGTATTCCAGTTCTTCCTTCTCTTATTTCTCTCCCATGAGTAATATTATGACATATATTGTTCCTATTATTCTTATGCTTTTGAGCGAAATAATGTACCTGGTGAAGGATGTAGAATTTCCGCATGCACTCACGCACACACGCACACACGCATGCACGCACACGTAGGAGATGGAGGAGGGAATGCTTATGGTTTTGCGTGTCGAAGCAGCGGGAGAAGTTATGAAGGGCAACGTGGAAGGGAACATCTGGGTCAGGCGAGGGGAAAGAAGGGAAAGGGAAGGGGGGTTAGGTTAGAGGGAGTTGGAAATACCTCTGACCTTGCACAAAGCATAGGGTCTATAATCCACCACCACCACCACCACCACCACCACCACCACCACCACCACCACCACCACCACCACTACTGCCGTCATCATCTCACACAGACCACTCACCTCCCCCTCTCCTCCCCCACATCAGTATTATAGCAGATCTTCCTCTCATCCTCCACCACTCCTCTTGAAAACCTCTACAGAATAATCCCAACTTGCCCTCATGAGCTGTAACTCTGGACTCAGTTGGGTCTTATGGCCGACATTGAAAACTGGGAAAACTTAAGTAAAATAAAGACAAGAGTAAAACAACTCCTATTGGTTGAGTTTCTCGTTAAGGTTTTTGTTGTGTTTTGTTATAAGGATTTTCTGGCGGGCAAGAAAAATTTTGGAGTGTGATGGAAAATCTGGTTTGACGTTTTAGTTCATTTGCATATTTCGTAATTTTTCGCCGCAATGATATGTGTGGCTTGTTTACCCGCCGTGACGAGACTGTGTTAATGTATGCACAAAATATACATATATAATGAGTTTTTATTATTCTTGCGATATATAATTATGTAAAAAAAAGTTAGTTTCATATGGATACTGTTATATATATATATATATATATATATATATATATATATATATATATATATATATATATATATATATATATATATATATATATATATATATATATATATATATATATATATATATATATATATATATATATATATATATATATATATATATATATACGCACACACGCACTTTATGCGGAAACAAGTAAAAAGTTATTCAAATACGTTTTTCTGGCTCTTCTTTTCATTTATTCAAAACGACTTTATAATGAACATTCATACATACATAGAAACATACATGTGTGTGTGTGTGTGTGTGTGTGTGTGTGTGTGTGTGTGTGTGTGTGTGTGTGTGTGTGTGTGTGTGTGTGTGTGTGTGTGTGTGTCAGTTTGTGTGAGTGTGTGTAATTCATTTATTCTTTCAACACCCTGAGGGATGCATTTATAATCTTAAATTTAAAACATTGTTATATAAAAATTAAACATTACGATTAAATTCAATACAATTTATGTCACTTTATAGTCACAGATGAAATATTTTGTTCCAGAACTATGTATTGTTGGTGTGGTGCTCGAGGCTGCCCTGCCGGTGACACCTTGGCACGGGGAGGGACGTGTTAAAGGTATGTTTTTGTATTGTTCGTGTCAGCGACTGTAAACGTTTTTCATGTCTTGCAGGAGTAGAACAAAAATACTTTCTTTCTTTTTAATACTATTTACTGCTTATGGTGCAAATGAAAAACAAAATAATTTCCTTTACTTCCATTTATTATACCCATTATGTACATCCTTAAATAGTTTACTCTTTCAATGTGTGTGTGAGAAGAGAAAAGCAGAGGAAAAATAATACAAAATAACACCAAAATTAAGAGCAAGTCATCTGTCAAGGCACTACCATGTGTGTGTGTGTGTGTGTGTGTGTGTGTGTGTGTGTGTGTGTGTGTGTGTGTGTGTGTGTGTGTGTGTGTGTGTGTGTGTGTGTTCGCGACTGACTGCTCTATTATTTCCTTGTTTGCTCCTTCTATTACAAAGTTTACATAATCTACAATAGAATGATCTCCCAAAATAGAATGAAAGTAATACATGTAGCCGCGTTTACTTCACCTCACGCGTTGTTCTCTTACCATTCATTTGCATAATCTCAAAAATATATATTCCATATCATATGCAAATGTTCGTTCTTTCAGGCCCTCTAATAAAGCTGTATTCCTAACCTCTACTCCTCCTACTCCTTCCCCACTCCTTTTTTCCCTCCCTCCTTTCTCTCTTATATTTTTTGTTCCATTGCATTAGCTTTATTTTTTTCTTATTACGTTATATTAGCATCGTATCTTTTATTTCCTTTCCGTTATTTCGTCTCCTCTTGCTCTTTCATATTCTTGCTAAATTTCCATTGCCTTCCTATCCCTCTTCTTCCTCTTTTGTTCTTATTTTTTTGCCTTTTCCCCCTTTTGCATCTCTCATTTCCTTCCCCTTTTCACCTCGTTCGCACTACGTCTGTAATTCATTTCCTCCCTCCCTCTTTTCCATCTTCTCTTCCATTTCATCTCTCACGCCAGTTATTCCCCTTGTTTCCTTTTTCCTCTTCAATCTTATAATTTTCCTATTTATTTTACTTCCACTTCCCTCACCTTGCATTTCATTGCCTTTCATATATCGTATCTTCTTTCCTTCTCAATATATTTCGTTATTTTTTCCTTACAAATGCCCTCCTTTTTTTCGCTATTACATATCTTACTCTTCTTTTCCTTCTTCCTCTCTGCAACTACATACCTCATTCACATCTCACCAATACTTTCCTCATCTCCTCTTTCCTCATGAATTTTCTTCTCCTACTATTTAAACCCTTTCCACCCCTTCGCTTTCTCTCTCATGTCGAGTTTCTCTCCTCCATTCCCTGCCCTTTCCCTCTCTTCATCCCATCACGTCTTCCATCCATTCCTTCGCGCTTCCCTTCTCCTCCCCGCTATCCACATTTCTCACGACTGGGGCGGCTGCTGCTGCCATGACGCGGAGGAATGTCGTCATCAGCTCACAAGTGGATGAGCTTTGAGAGTTATTAGGGAATTATCAGTGAAGACTATAATAGATTAGGTGATAGAATGTAACCTTGCGGAACCATGATGTTAAGAGAATGTGTAGAGGGGTGAGTGTATGTAGTGTACAACGTGGTGGGATGGAGAAGATGGAGGTAGCTTATGTTGTAAAGAAGTGAAGGATAAATGGTATTGAAAACCTATTCAGAAACACTCGATTTGTTCAGGAAAGTATTTCAATTAACTCCCGCGCTTGCCTGTATAAGCTCTTGCATAAGCCAGATGCATCGAAGTCCAAGATGCTGTGGATAAAACATTCATCTTTACACGGAAGGAAACTCATGCCTTTTTTGTCTCTAAACATTTGCAAACTTCCCTTTTAGACAGAAAGAGAGAGAGAGAGAGAGAGAGAGAGAGAGAGAGAGAGAGAGAGAGAGAGAGAGAGAGAGAGAGAGAGAGAGAGAGAGAGAGAGAGAGAGAGAGAGAGAGAGAGAGAGAGAGAGAGAGAGAGAGAGAGAGAGAGAGAGAGAGAGAGAGAGAGAGAGAGAGAGAGAGAGAGAGAGAGAGAGACCTCGTTTCCATTTTGCATACTTTATCTCAAATTTAATGTTTCAATGGTATATAAAGGGTAAGAAAGATAGGATGGAAGACAATAAGGAAATGTGGAAATAGTGGAGTGGGAAGTGGAAATACGGAAAAGAGGAAAAAAAAAACATGAGTGAGGATGAAAAGAATAGATGAAAAGAGAAAATAGAGACAGGATAAAAAAGAGGAAAAGGAATAAGGAAATTAGAAAGATGAAATGAAGGAGGAATAGGAAGAAAATGGAGAGAAGAGGAAGAAGAGGATATAGTAGGGAGGGAGGAGGAAGGTGAGTGGGTAAGAAGGAGGTGGAGGAGGGGGAGGAGGTGGCTGGTACTGAAAGGTCATTATCCAATACTTGTCACACGATTTTGTTCTTTATTCTCCATTCCATTATTCCAGGATCTTAGACTCCGACAACTCTTTCCTCCAAGACACTAAGACTTTATTTTTTCTTACCATAATTTTTATATATATTTTTTACCCCAATATATTCAATACTCCAAAAAGTTATCACCTGAATTGTTATCGCGTAGTACTTTGCCTACCTGGGCGCGGATACTATTTTTTTTTTCTTATATATGAGTATTCTTTTTAATGATAACTGGATAATATTGAAATAAAAAAACTTGGTAGTGGCCGTTTTATTTTTTCAGGAGCTGTTTTCATTCCCTTTAAAAGCCATTTCGATAAAGAGGGAAGGACGTTTCCCTTACGCAGCTCAGAAACGGAGGGAAAATAAAGCCAGTTTTCTTTTTTATTTTTTTTCCATTGAAGTGTTTGCTTGATATTTTTTCACTTGCATTCTAAATATCTAAATATAATTAACTAACATTTTCTTTAATTTTCCATATATAGAATGATTGAAAAACACTTGATGTCACGGAAATACTGGAGCTTTATCCCTTTGCCTGTTCGTCTGTTGATTGCAGGCGTGCGTTGTGTTCTCTTTTACTGTGGATCCGTGCACGGTTTACGATGTCTCAATAAAACTAATTTAGGTAATGCAAAAGATCTGTCTCTTCCTTCTCCTCCTCCTCCCTCCTCGTTCTCTCCTCCTCTCGGCCTCCTCCTCTTCCTGCAACTTATCCTTCTCTTCCTCCTCTTTCTCTTCCTCCTCCTCCTCCTCCTCCTTCTTTTTGTTCCTCCTGCTACTTTTAGGGTAGAAAATAAGACGAAAATGAAGATGCCGAAAGAGGAAAGAAAATAAGATCATTAGAGAGGAGGAGGAGGAAGAGGATTACTGTTATCATATTATTATTATTATTATTAATATTATTATTATCATCATTTTTATAATAATAATAATTATTATTATTATTATTATTATTATTATTATTATTATTATTATTATTATTATTATTATTATTATTACTATTAGTATTGATATTACAGTTATTGTTTTTGTGATTTAGTTTCAATATTTGATTTATTGATATAAATGTATGATTCCATTATGTCTCACTAAAGTCATGTTTACATAAGTGAAATTTCAATTAGTTGATCATGGCATTTATTTTTTTGTGTGTTTTTTCTCTACGATATAAATAAACTCGTATTATCATTTATTTACATCTGTATTTTTTTTTATTAATGAATTCATTCACTTATTTATTTATTTATTTATTTATCTATTTATTTGTTTACATTTTTTTATGCATGTTGTTGCTTTCAGTCTGAGTTGTGTCGAAGCTGCAATAGGTCCTGACATTTTTTATTTGAATTAATTTGCATAGTTTTGTTATATATATATTATTCTCATCGGAATGTTGCAAAATTTTCCAATATATGTTCGCATTTCAAACATGAATACAATACTTCAGTTACTTATTTTTAATCTATTTACTTTACTATATTCATTTACTCGTTTCTTGCTTTGTTTTTATGTCATTTTTTTCTGCATTGTTATTCGTCTGTCTCACTGAATTTGTCTTTATTTGGGTATCTGCACCGCTTCTGTCACTGTTCATCTGTCTGTTTCTTTTGACGTTGTGTGTCTGTCTCTGTCTGTCTGTCTGTCTGTCTGTCTGTCTGTCTGTCTGTGTGTCTGCCTACCAGTGTCTCTATGTTTTTATTTTTCGCCTGTTTGCTTTTGTCTGTCAACCTCTCTCTCTCTCTCTCTCTCTCTCTCTCTCTCTCTCTCTCTCTCTCTCTCTCTCTCTCTCTCTCTCTCTCTCTCTCTCTCTCTCTCTCTCTCTCTCTCTCTCTCTCTCTCTCTCTCTCTCTCTCTCACACACACACACACACACACACACACACACACACACACACACACACACACACACACACACACACACACACACACACACACACACGGCATCGGATACGCCTCTTTGTCTGTCGATGTATACACACGTTGCTAATTTACAAAGAAAGAAAATGGACGGGAATAAAACCAGAAGGAAAAAAAAATAGTGTATGTATATTCTGCTAAAAACAATGGGTTGGGTTGACAAAGCCTTGGAGAATTCGGGGCGGCGTAGACGAATTCGGGCCAGGCAGGGAGTCTCGTTTCATCAGGGGGAGGACCATCTCACTTATTAGATTTGATAATTGGACGGAGGAACCAGCCAGAATATTAAGAGGTCATTTCCTATCCTCAGGGTGTCCATTACGGCATGTCAATGAAGGGATAATGAGATGTTCTTTTGTTTTACTTGCTGTTGTTTTAGTCGCTGGGTAGAAAGAGTAGTTGTTTTCAGGTTTCTTTTTCTGTTTTGTGTGTTTTCTTTACCCTCTTTCTTTATCTCTCTCTCTCTCTCTCTCTCTCTCTCTCTCTCTCTCTCTCTCTCTCTCTCTCTCTCTCTCTCTCTCTCTCTCTCTCTCTCTCTCTCTCTGTATCTATTTACCTTTCGCTTGAAGGTTTACAATTATTTCTTCCCCAGTGGTTTTGTTAGGTTGTGGAAAAAGACCTCACAGCTGCAGTCAGTCGTCTAGTGCAGTACCATCACTTCCTTAAGAAATACTCTGAACTGTATCCTTGAGTTTGCTTTGCGCTAAGACAAACACAACCTGAGTTTGCCTGGAACTGAAAGGTGTTTGCAATCTTGATTTTTTTTCTTTCTATCTCTCTCTCTCTCTCTCACTCTCACTAGCTAACTATGATATGATATTGTAATGTTGAATTTTGAACGTCTTCTTACAGTAATAATCTACCAAATAAGATTAACTATATTTACTTAGTTTGTAATCCTTTGCCTTCTCACGACGATTATGTCTGCGTGATCTGCTTACTGCTTCAATCTGCAGCACGGAAGTGGATCATTCATTTCGTGTTTTCTAATATATACTTTATTTATTCTCTATCTATCTATGGTGGCAAAGGGTAGACAACATTATTTTTCTATTTTATATATGAGATTTTCGTAAAAAATTAAGAAAGGGAAGTTTATGATGTAGGATTAATCATCTCTGAACCCACGTCGATATCTTGTTAGTAGCCTGTATTTCTCGAGACGTTTGATCCAGCTTTTTCTAATGAATAACTCTCAGAAGTTAATGAGACTGGTCTGTAGCTGAGTGCTGCCTCATTATTCCCCTTTTTAAATTGAGGAACTAAATCGGATCTTTTTCCATAAATTTGGTCGTTCTTGTTGGGGAAAAGAACGAGTGAACATAGAGTATGTAAAGGGGCACTGTATCCTTATGCACATCAACAATTACAACAATAACAACAACTACAACAATAACAACAACAACAACAACAACAACAAAGAAAAAGAAAACGCCTTAGCGCCACTCTTTCCCTTTAAAAAAAACGTATATGAGTGTAGAGTTGCTAAAAGGGAGGCCAAGTTAGTCTCAGAAGTGTGTTGGTACTCTCTTCCTAAATGAGTTTAAGTCGTAGAAAGGTGGACAAAAAAAAATAAAGAAAAATAAAATAAGCACGTTGTTGACTTACATAGTCTCGTTACCCTTGTGTCTCCTAAAACCATTCCATAACTTGTCTCTTTCATCTTTTGTTTTCGTACAATTCTCGATCATACAATATTGTTTTTAGTTCATTGTATGGTGTTTTCTGCCAAATCATTATACTATTCAATACTATGATGACATATATAATGTTAGCTATTATTTCTTCCTCCGCTTTGGTGTTCATCTATTTATTTTGCTAATATTTCCATATCAATTTTTCCAGTATCAGTTATATTCATGAATGTAGAGATAACCCTTTATTTCGTTTTTAACTTTTGCCAGTTTCATAATTTTCTTCCCATCCTTTACCTTTACAATGTTTCCTCTATCTGTCAAAACCTTCAGCGAGTAATACTTCATTTCTAATAGATGCATCAAAACTTTTTTTCCTCACTCTTTCCTCATGCAGAAAAATGTCTGGTTTTCTCACAGGCAGGATCCTTATTTCCAGCAGTTTGGATATTAGTTCATTCACATTTGTATACATGAATTTTAAACTTTCATATCTGCATTGATCTTTATCTTCCCCTCCTACACACCGGATATTTGTCTGCCGCACCCACGCACTACTACTCGTCTTGCTCTGTGTTGCTGGTGTATATAAGGTTTTTTTTCTTCTGTTTTTCTCCTGCAACCGTATTACATTGTAGAGAAAAAGTTTGCATCAATTCCATTCCACGACTGTTTTTCGCTTTTCTTTCCAGTCTTGGTTTTAGTTCGTTTCCCTTCCTCTCCTCTGTTCGTGTTTCCTCTTATCTCTGCCTGTTTCTGTTCCTCGCTATCATTGAGGTTTCTGGGAATTCAAACTTATTCACCATTACGCCACATCTAATGATATGAATTATTTTTCTTCATATATTTTATTTCCACCACAATAGTTATTTTTTAGCATATCTGTTAATATATTTTTCCTCTTAATGACTTCTGTCTGTCGTGGACTTAATGCCACCCGTCCTGCTAGAGATGATGATTGACTTGTGTGTGTGTGTGTGTGTGTGTGTGTGTGTGTGTGTGTGTGTGTGTGTGTGTGTGTGTGTGTGTGTGTGTGTGTGTGTGTTTGTGTGTGTCTGCTAATGTACGTACCCACACACTAGCATACATACACATATACATACACACGCAAACACACATACACAAGAAGAATACAGAGTGCACATCACCACAAAGTTACAAGACCACACTTTCATGACAACGTTCGCCGCAGTGCCTTGTGTAAGACTACAACGTTGTATATCCACTCATGTGTGCCAGGACGCCGTTGTGGCAAGGAATCCCCGCACTTCGCCAGTTTACGGACTCAGAACGTGCCTGTGACTTTGGTGTGTGCCATTCTGAGGCGAAAATGGTGACTACAGACATACATACTTAAGATAAGGACCCGAGGAAATGTGTGAGTGCGATGAGGTGTTGCCTTCCTGAGTCTTTAGTTTCTGGTCTCAGTCTAAGGCATGTGTGGTGTTGGGTTGATGCTGCTTCACCGCCAAAAACTCCCTCTTGGAAGCATCGGGAGGCAGGACAGGAGAGACAGGAGTAAAAGGCATAATATTTTTTACGCTCTGCTTTATTATACACTCTCCTGGAATGAATGCACGGCCGAGGCTTGTGTAAAAGACACCCGTTAATGATCTTGCCCTCGGAATGGAGTTTTTAGCCTGAACTGCAGCGGCGTTAAAAGGGGAGAGACTACCAGTGTCTATCGTCAGCCTTATAATTGCAATACCGTATTGATATGTTTTAACTACTGCAGCTTTAGGAGTTTGTGTTCACAGCTGTAATAAATATACACAAAATAAATTCTGGCCTAAACCCGAAATTTGTATTTAAAAACAAGCGTGAATGTGTATCACTTAATGAACACTAGAAGCTAGCTTATAGGTGCCAGCTTTTTATCTTTGCTGAAAATTGTTTTATATGAGTAGAAGAAAAAAAGTTACTGATGTCATACAAATTGAAGTCCAAATAAACCTGTATTTTTTCGAATATATACCAGAAAAATATATAAATACTTATGACAGAATTTTGAATGTCACTATTTTCTTTTTTCTCTTTCTTTCCTACTTTCTTTCTCCCTTTTTTCTACCTCTATCTACCTCTATCTCTCCTCCCATGTACTCCCTCTGTGCTCTCTCGGCATTTCTTTCCCATCCACATCATATATGCATTCCTGGTAATTTCCAACGCAGTATTCAGCCTCTTAATCCCCTATTTCCGTCCCGTAGAAAGTCGCTTCACATCACCCATTGCTCCTATTCCGGACATCCAATTAGTTTTGATAATCCCCGCTGACCGCCACCGCCACCACCATCACCACCACCACCACCACCACCACCACCACCACCACCACCACCACCACCACCACCACCACTACCAGCCCCGCGTATCTTCTACCCATGACCAATCAATTTTAATCACCGCCATTCACACTTTTCCTCCCCCTCCCTCCCTTTACCTTTCAGCCATGCATAAAGGTGTGTCTATGGATGTATTTTCATGCTCTTTTATTTTATTTATTTTTAGTCTTGTTCTTATAGCCATCGCGTTTACTATTGATGCTGTTAGTACCTTCTTTTGTCACTCCTCCTCCTCCTCCTCCTCCTCCTCCTCCTCCTCCTTCTCCTCTTCCTACTTCTTTGCCTTCTCTTCTCAGATAATTGGTGAAAAAAAGCGTTTTTCTTCCAGCCTTTGGGGGATCCTGTTTAGAAGCGGTTGTTTGGTCCTTCTCGAAGCTCTTTGTCTGAAAGGAAACAGTAATGAAGTGAGCCCCTAAGGTGAAGGAGAGCGAGGGAGAAAGCGAGAGAGAGAGAGAAAAAAAAAAAAGAGAAAGAGAGAAAGAGGATGACTTTCAATCGTTCGTCGTGTACTCGCTGACCGCTGTTATTTTTTCTTTTTTTCTCTCTCTTTTTATCCTTCTACCTTGCCACCAACAGTTAGGTGATCCACCACCACCACCACCACCACCATTACCATCGCCACCACTCACCTTGCATTCTTTTCTATTGACTTGTTGGTCACTCGATGCTTGTAACTGTTCATAAGGGTAACTTCATTTGTTGCAATCGACATAGTACTGCTGAAAGAGGGAGGGAGGGTAGGTAGAATTAAAGAGAGAGAGAGAGAGAGAGAGAGAGAGAGAGAGAGAGAGAGAGAGAGAGAGAGAGAGAGAGAGAGAGAGAGAGAGAGAGAGAGAGAGAGAGAGGGAGAGAGAGAGAGAGAGAGAGAGAGAGAGAGAGAGAGAGAGAGAGAGAGAGAGAGAGAGAGAGAGAGAGAAACCATATCTAAAGAATATTTTATCCATTCACATAAGCATCAGAATTCTGTGGAATTATAATGAGGTAACTTCCTCCTCACAAGAATTACATAGAATTACCTAGAGACTCAAATCCCACACACACAAACACGCAGGGAGGTAGACAGGCCCGAGGGTACAAACAAGATGGCCTGTCCTCAAACTACAGTAAACACTAAGAAAGATAAACACAATGAGAAGTAAACACAGCCATCAGGGGACAGGGTAAAAAAAAAATCTTATAATAATATTTTTTTAGGATATGGTGGTCAGGTTTGTTTTTGAGGAAATTGATTGTGTTAAACTGATAGATAGATAGATAGATAGAGAGAGAGAGAAAAAAAAAGAGAGTGAGAGAGACTAGGTATATTGCGAGAAAAGGCTGCTGGGTGGGTGGGTTATGCATCCAACGAATTTTTTTTTTCTTCTGTGGAGTAGCAGCGGGAGGGAGGAAGGGAGTGAGCGTCAGCAGGACTGAAGTGAAGCTGTGGGGGGAAGGGAGGAGGAGGGGGGCGAGGGGAGGAAGGGGAGTGGCAAGGGGCAGGAAGTACTGGCGCTTTGAGTTCGTCTCTGCTTTTGTTTTGTTTTATTCAATTTTATTTCGTTGATTACTCTTGGATTCACTTTACTTTGGATTCCATTTGATAACTTCTTTTTTTCTCGCATTCTCTCTCTCTTTCTCAACAATATTTTTTATTTTAATTAATATTTCCCTTTACGAATGTTGATTTTTCCCTTTTCTTCTTGTTTTCATAGTATTACAAATCATTTGATCATTTTACAACAAACCAAAGAAGTGTGGAAAAGAAAAAAGTAAAAGAGAAAACCCCCCCAGAAAATGTCAGTTAATTCTCACTTCATTACAAGGAAAGTAAACAAAGGTATTCAATAAGCCAGGTAATCTATTCTCATTACGGTATTATGTATTCAATTGACCTTATATTGTCTTCCTTCATGTGTAAGACGCTGAACCTAGCTGATGTTTACCTCACCTTGACAAATACATGTACAGGTGACTTAACCTTCTCAGTTCTCCTCTAACAAGCATCAAACCTTATCATATCATTCCACGTAAGCCTTTCAAAACCAACTACACATTCTTTCATCCCTTCGTGTCCATCCCATCCCGTCAACCTTACCTCCTTTAACACCGAGCAGCAGCAACAGTACTACATTTTCTCTCTTTCCCTTTCAATTTTCTTTAAATCTCCACTCCTCACTCCTCGTCGACTCAGCTCTACACACCTCCGTAAGCATGACAAATTTCCCATCTCGCGGCTGAAGCAAACTATCCCCGACTTGCCACTGGATAAACGTGGCACGGCTGATTGACGCTGCACCGAATGTGATGAGTGAGCCAGGCGGACAAATCTGGCGTGTACCGTAGCAGGAAAAATGTGTGGGAAGCTGCAACGAGCGTACGGATGCTTCTAAGGTGGAAAGAGAGAGAGAGAGAGAGAGAGAGAGAGAGAGAGAGAGAGAGAGAGAGAGAGAGAGAGAGAGAGAGAGAGAGAGAGAGAGAGAGAGAGAGAGAGAGAGAGAGAGAGAGAGAGAGAGAGAGAGAGAGAGAGAGAGAGAGAGAGAGAGAGGAGAGAGAGATGCAAATAACCTCATCTCAAAAGGTGTTTAGCGGCTAAATTTATTGCATCGCTGACTCAGGAAATGCTAGCAAAAATATATTGGTCGTAGCTTAGCGCTCAAGAGGGGGCAGGAGGGCAAGGAGGAAGGGGGCAGGGGAGCAGGGAGGCAGGGGGCAGAGAGAGATGTAGCGAGGCAAAGAGGGAAAGAGGGAAGGTTTGAGGGCCACGGGTATAATGTAATGGTAGCAACACAGTGACTGGGAACACCTAGCAAAACAAACACGCAATTTGAGATGAAATCGAGGAGTCATTTTTCTAAAGCACACACAGACACACCTCCCTCCATCCCACTGCCTCCCTCAAGCCTGACTGCTTGAGAGTGAGGGGAAAGCGAGGGATGAACAAAACCGCAATCAAGAGGGAGCGTTGCAGCGAGACCAGGTGAGGGAACTAACACAGGAGAGGTTCATTACACTCAAAGGGGAAGTGCTTGAGAATAAGGGGAATATGTGTGTGTGTGTGTGTGTGTGTGTGTGTATGTGTGTGTGTGTGTGTGTGTGTGTGTGTGTGTGTGTGTGTGTGTGTGTGTGTGTGTGTGTGTGTGTGTGTGTGTATGTCTGTGTGTGTGTTTGTGTTTGTGTTTGTGTTTGTGTGTGTGTAAGGAACTGTATTCACAAACTCTAAAACTACGTAACATTTTAATACATGCTGACTAACTTCTAAGAATATCAAGATGAAATCCTTGAATGGTAACGTGCAGTGTCTCTAATTGTAGTCACATCAGCGTTGGCAGTGACAGATGGAGTCTTTACTTGCATCTTACATGCCATATATCAGTGTCCGTTTGATAAAAAGGAAATTAATCAACACAAAACAAAAGGAAGTCAAATTAGAAGTGGTTGTGACCGGCCGCGTCTGCCCTCGGATCTGTGTCCCTGTCCTTCCCTCTCTCCCTACCCTTTCGATGACGCCAAAGCTATTATTTTTCGTGTGACGTAAACATCAAAGTAAATGTATTTCATGTGACACACACACACACACACACACACACACACACACACACACACACACACACACACACACACACACACACACACACACACACACAGACACACACACACACACACACACATAGACAGACAGTCATATACATTTCAGCTTTATTGCCTATCCAATTAAAATTTATATCGTGAAACTTTCCGTACGGTGGGATCACTCGCAGTAATTTGATATAAAATGCTGGAAAAATTCGATTTATCATGCAAATGACTGTGTTCACTCAGTAAGCTCAGCCCATTATTGGCCTTAACGAGCGTCGGTCATTAGGTGGACAAGTTCATCATAGTGTTAGTGATACAAAATCCTCAGCATCTTCAGCAGATAACTCAACGCAACACTTCACTTTGTCCTCTTTCTTCCACCAGCTCCTGTCACTAGTTGCCATCATTAGTGAGCCGCCTGCATAATCCTTACCATGCTTGTGTGTGTGTGTGTGTGTGTGTGTGTGTGTGTGTGTGTGTGTGTGTGTGTGTGTGTGTGTGGTGCAGTGCATTGTGTGACTTGTGAGATAGTGGAACACTTGTGAGATAGTGGAACATTTACACCATAGATGACAGGTGACGACAGGGAAAAATGGGAGGGAGGGAGGGAGAGAGGAAGGGAGAGAAGGAGGAAGGAAGAGAGGGAGGGAGAGAGGAGGGAGGAGAAGAGGAGGGAGTGAGGAGGGAGGGAGGGAGGAAGGGAGGGACGGGAAGAAGTCGGACGTGACAACAACTATAAAATTTTCCTCCAGATGTAAAGAGGGAATAAAAGTAGATGACCTTACTAGAAAACATTTTAACACAACACAAAAGGGCGTCTCTCTCTCCCGTTCTCTCTCTCTCTCTCTCTCTCTCTCTCTCTCTCTCTCTCTCTCTCTCTCTCTCTCTCTTCTCTCTCTCTCTCTCTCTCTCTCTCTCTCTCTCTCTCTCTCTCTCTCTCTCTCTCTCTGGTTCTACAGGGTTGACAACAAGCCTTTTTTAAAATTCCTGTCACCTTCACACGCATAAAGAAAAAAACAACAAGCGGCCTGAGATGTACATAAACAAGTAAACCAGCGGGAGATAGATGCCCTGTGCCACTCAAATGTGTGTGTGTGTGTGTGTGTGTGTGTGTGTGTGTGTGTGTGTGTGTGTGTGTGTGTGTGTGTGTGTGTGTGTGTGTTTGTATGTGTGTGTCTGTGTGCGTGTGTGCGGGTACGCGAGTGAGTAGGTGGCTGGTTGGTCGGGCATCAGGTGCTGGAAAGAAAAAGGTAAATGATCCCTCCCGGCATCTCTCTCTCTCTCTCTCTCTCTCTCTCTCTCTCTCTCTCTCTCTCTCTCTCTCTCTCTCTCTCTCTCTCTCTCTCTCTCTCTCTCTCTCTCTCTCTCTCTCTCTCTCTCTCTCTCTCTCTCTCTCTCTCTCTCTCTCTCTCTCCTGCTATCCACACGTTCCCAAGGGTCACTGTAGAACACACGAATTCACTCTGTTCTCAGGAGTTGTGATAAAAAACATAATTGGTTTTAAAACACCTAACTTTTAAATTAATTGGGAAAGTAGAGGAAAGACACGGAGACAAGGGACGCTCGACACAATGAATAGGAGGTTATTGTACGTATTTATTGTTTTATACTAGACGAGGAGGGGGAGGAGGACGACGAGGAGGAGGTGGTGGTAATGGTGGTGGTGGTGGAAATAGAGAAAAAAGATGAGGAGGAGAAATAAGTGTTTTATGGGTGGAAACAGCTTAAAAGATGGTTAAGGGAAAAAAAGTAAGTTCGTAATGAAATTCAGAGAGGCATACAGCTGATGGATTAGGAAACTTGTCTCGTTAAGTTGAGGCTCAAGGGGTTACTAGCAAGTCCTAAAGAAAATTACTCCTCCTTGTCCTCTTTTAGGCATCTGTTGTGGCGTCGGTCCGAGGAAGCAAGACTAAGGAGTTCCGTTTTATCTCTCGCCACATGCTACTTCCTACATACTAACGCTGCGAGACCAGGCGTTGAAAATAGAATAGAAGGAGCATATAGAGTTCATAACGTCAAGATAGTTTCCCGTTTTAAGGAAGGAAGAGAATAAACATGGTGCCTGACACTAGTGGACGGGAGAGGCAAGAGGATTTGGCATGGGAGGAAGGGAGAGAAAGAGGTATCTGACAGTAGAGAAATGGAGGGAAGTGGATACCTGACGAGGAGGAAGGGAGAAGGGAGGGGAGAAAAGTGATTATCTTACTGAAGGAGGTAATAGAGGGAGAAGGGAACATACGTGGTCTTACTAACGATTCACTAGCTAACCAGATTCCACGTAGAGATGATGAAGAAGGAAGGAGTGACGGGAAGGAGGAAAAAGGAAAGTGTGTTATGACTCGCTGTCCAGAATGAAAGAAAATCTGGCAGTGAGTAAAGGAAGAGGAAGAGGCGGAGGAGAAAAGGGAGGAGGAGGAGAGGAGTTTTAGGTGGAGGAGACATAACATGGAATAGATGGGAAGGGATTAAGTAATTTTAGGGAAGTTTTTGCTCTTCAAGAGGGGATGGGTGTTGTGTGGGATGCTGAGACGAAGAAGAAGGGAGGGAAGGAAGACAGGAGGGAAAGAAGGAGGGAGGCAAAGGAGGAGGGAAGGAAAGATTGGAGGGAAGAATTTTATTTATTTATTTTTTTTGCTCTCCCCCACCAGTCGCACCTCGCGGTCTTCCTCTATAAAGGGATGAAGAAACAGAGAAAAATCGTTTTCTTCTCCTGTAAGAGGATTTTTTTTCCCACCTACAAAAAGAGAACGCCATATTTTCTTTGTCTGTCTATCTGTCTGTCTGTCTGTCTGTCTGTCTCTGTCTCTGTCTCTGTATCTCTCTCTCCCTCTCCCTCTCCCCCTACTGTCTATCCCTTTACTTCAAATGCAACCCAGTGTAATTTTTGTCGTCATTTACTTCTTTGTTCATTTACCTCCCTCAGGTTCCTCCGTCGTTATTTTTTTTCCCTCTCTCTCTCTCTGACTAATTACCTCGTCTTTTACGTCTCTCCTCTTATTTCGCGGCGCAGTGTTAGTGGTGTCTCGCTGATTATATCTTCCTTTCCTCCTATTCTCCTCGTCTCATCGTAATTGTTGTGTATTAATCCTCATTCCAGCTGGATCTTACTCACTTTCTTTTTCTTTTTCTTTTCTTTTTGCTTTTTTCTGTTTTTTTTTTTTTTTTTTTTTTTTACTTCCTCCTCATTCCAGCGATATTTTATTTACTCTTTCATTTTGTTTTCTTTTCATTCGTATTTTGCTTTCAGGATATTTATTTTTGGGGGGGTAGCGAGGGTCGAGTGGCTGAGTATAATTATTTTGCTTAGAGTTTCCAACCTCTAAGGAAATTTTACGATAGCCCTTACAAAGAAAACAGCTGTACGTAATAGTTGATGTGTGTGTGTGTGTAGGTGTGTGTGTGTGTGTGTGTGTGTATATGTGTGTGTGTGTGTGTGTGTGTGTGTGTGTGTGTGTGTGTGTGTGATGGAGCAACCCCTTGTGTATATCTAAAACCATATCTACCTGTGTTCCAATCGAGCAATCAATTAGTGGGCATCTCGCTCCCTCTTGATTGGAAAAGCATAGCGAAGGGGTGATGTTTTGGCCTCGCTCCTCACACCACCTTCCACACCCTTTCCTTCTCTTCTACATCCTTCCCTTCTCCTCCACACCCTTCCCTTCTCTTCCACATCCCTTGCCAAACTACCTCTTCCAATTTCTTCTCCTTTCTCCTTCTCCTTCATCTCTTTTCTCCCTTTCTCCTCTCCTATATTCAGTCCTTTCGTTATCGTCTTTTTTACTAACAGTTTCTCTATTTTCGTTTTTCTTTCTTTATGTCTCTACGTTTCCTCTCCTCGCCCCTCGCTCAATGTTCCTTTCTTACTGTCCTTCCGTCTCTGTTGTCATTGTCCTCATTTTTGCGCCTTCCTCAACCCCCCTTTTCCCTACGTCCTCGCCGCTGCCCCCGCTGTCTCCTGCCTTGTCTTCCTATGGTCAGTTGTAGCGTGTAAATGACAGGCACTATTCTCTCTACCTCTCCCTCTCTTTCTCATACACACACACGCGCACACACACACGCACACATGCACACATGCACACACACACACACACACACACACACACACACACACACACACACACACACACACACACACACACACACACACACACACACACACACACACAGACACACACACACACACCGCCTCGATAAAACACCCGAAAACCGACTGTCAAAAAGAGCTGTCGAAGTTGTCTCGGAAACTGTCAAACAATTTAGCGCCTCACTCCGGCCTGCGATTATACGCTCTGATCTTCAAGAGGGAGCGAGAATATTACAGAAATTTCTCTGGTATATTATTCCACCACCACCACCACCAACACCACTCACATCGTATACTTCCTTATCGCCTTCCTTCCTACCTTTTTATTTTCCCAACATGTCATACCTCATTTTATTTTTATTTTTTTGCATCGCTGGAAGACGGAAGAGTGTGATTCTACTTCTTGCGAACTCACTTGAGACTCGACTTTCGCGGTGACTTTAAGGTTGAAGGAGCGATCGTGTGGCAAGACGACGAACATAAAGGAAAGGTTGATTTGTCCATTGGGGAAAAAACATCAAGAGAGAGAGAGAGAGAGAGAGAGAGAGAGAGAGAGAGAGAGAGAGAGAGAGAGAGAGAGAGAGAGAGAGAGAGAGTAGAGAGAGAGAGAGAGAGAGAGAGAGAGAGAGAGAGAGAGAGAGAGAGAGAGAGAGAGAGAGAGAGAGAGAGAGAGAGAGAGAGAGAGAGAGAGAGAGAATGAAAAATGTTTGATGAGAAAAAAAAATGTGTCAAAATGAGGTTGGAAGGGCGGGAGGAGAGTTAGCAAGGTAGAAATTCATGCACCTGCTCACCTGAAGGGGAACTAATTAGCTTCGCACCTTTGTACACCTGCGGAGTCTCATTCCTGCCCTGCATGACGCCTGCTTCTAAAAACTTATTTTCTTTCTTTCTTTTTCGTATTTTTCCTCCTCTTTCTCTTCTTCCTTTTCCTGTTCCTGCTCTTTCTGCTACTGGTGTTCCTCCTCCTCCCCCTCTTCCTCCACCTCTTCCTAGTGCTTCTGCTCCTGGTGCTTTTCCTCCTCCTCCTCCTCCTCCTCCTCTTCCTCCTTTTTTTTTCCTTTTCTTCCTTCTCTATTTTCTCCTCATTTTCCTTTTTTCATTATTTTCCATATTTTCCTATTTTCTTTCTTATATTCTTCGCGATCATTAACCTTATTATCGTGTACGTCACTGTCTTTTTTTGTTTTCTCCTTTATCTTATATTTTTTCTGCTTCTCTTTACACTCACTATTTTCTGTTCTCATCACCATCATTATTGTTTTCATCATCATCCTCATCTTCATCATTCCTTTCCTCCTCCTCCTCCTCCTCCTCCTCCTCCTCCTCCTCCTCCTCCTCCTCCTCCTCCTCCTTTTCTTGGTAGTGACAGGTCGGGTGTGTTACTAAGATGTTTACGCTTTAATGAGTCTGTCCTGGAGTGAATGAGGTTGCAGGTGTGTGTGTGTGTGTGTGTGTGTGTGTGTGTGTGTGTGTGTGTGTGTGTGTGTGTGTGTGTGTGTGTGTGTGTGTGTGTGTCTGTGTGTGTGTGTGATTGTGTGTGTGTTTATCCTTCCCTTCTTTCCTGGTAAGTATAATTGTGTTTGTTTGGGTTTATCTTGCACATCTGTCCTTTTTATTTGATGTTTTTTGACTCTGTCCACTGTTGTAAGAAAGCAGAAGGAAGTATTTTTTTTCTCTCTCTTTACTTACTCTCATTGTCATTCATTTTTTTTTCGAACAGCTCAATCTGAATTCAACTCGAAGTTATATAAAAAAAGACGGAAAAAATGACAACACAAATACACGTATATACACACACATATATAAATACATAAAGTTTATTTGTTTATCCTTATCTTGACAGCATCAGGTCCTATAAGAACACATAATGTCTTTTCATTCTTCCCTTACCCCCCCTCTCCAATCCCTCCTTACATCCTTTCCTCCGCGTCTTACTCTCGATCTTGCCTTACTCCGCCCGCTGCATCCCGTGCCCCTACTCCCCGTCCCTTTCCACACCGCTCCCATTAAGTCTAACCTGGTTTCCTGCCCCGCCATTACCCAATAGTGGCGGCTTGGAGTCGCCTCGTCAGCCCAAGGGAACCCACAACGCACGGGCCGCCTCAAGGTAGATCAAAAGGCCAAAACATGTTATCTCTAAAAGCATACGTGAAAGAGGGTCCAGATTGAAATATTCACGAAGAGGCAGAGAAAAATGGGTGCTGCTTTGGCTTGTTATATAGAAGGAAAAAGTATCTACACCGTACAAATTATATTTTGGAATGATGTCTACATAGTAAAACATATTATAATATATATATATATATATATATATATATATATATATATATATATATATATATATATATATAATATATATATATATATATATATATATATATATATATATATATATATATATATATATATATATATATATAGTAAAGAAAATGTAATTGAAATAGTTATGTTAGGATAGGCTAGACTAACCTAACCTAACCTAGCCTCTAGATCGCATACCAAAGTAGACGTTCGTTTACTTGAGCCGTAATAAAATTGAATTGGAATGAAATTAGGTGGGAAGGTCAGGAAGAATAGACGCGCCCTAAATCAAACTCTCCCTTACCTTTTCTCTCCCTTTACTTCCCTCCCTTTACTTAACCAACCTCGACGTCCTGCTGCTGCACTATCACACTATTTTTTGGAAGCTTGTGAACCTAAGCGGGTGAACTACTTTATAAAATATGACTACCACGCCAGACCAGTGGAAAACATAAAGAATTCCTGATGACGCCGTGATGGTGTCCAGGATTTGTCATGTGTCCCTACGGGTTGTGTTATGTATGTGTGTGTCTGTGTGTGTGTGTGTGTGTGTGTGTGTGTGTGTGTGTGTGTGTGTGTGTGTGTGTTGTGTGTGTGTGTGTGTGTGTGTGTGTGTGTGTGTGTATGTGTGTGTGTGTGTGTGTGTGTGTGTGTGTGTGTGTGTGTGTGTGTGTGTGTGTGTGTGTGTGTGTGTGTGTGTGAGTATGGTACACCTATAGGTTGACTGAGGAGTAAAAATAAATTGTTGGCAAAGCAAAGATAATGATGTAAATAAGGAGAGAAATAGAGACGTTTCGACAGATGTGTGTGTGTGTGTGTGTGTGTGTGTGTGTGTGTGTGTGTGTGTGTGTGTGTGTGTGTGTGTGTGTGTGTGTGTGTGTGTGGTAGAAGAGAAAAACATAGTGAGTTCTTAGTGGCAATTGTATCACATTAGGGCATTTATACTGGTGTTTTCTTTGTGTTTTTGTTGCTTGCTGATGGTGATGGTGGTATGAAAATGACGGGGTTTAGTACATTATTAGTCATTGTTATCATTGTTTGTATATCGCCAGCTTCCTCTCCTCCTCCACCTCCTTTTCCTTCTGTTTCCGTCATAATCTTCCTTTTTTAACTTCATGCCTTTCATCTCGTATTCTTTTTGTGCACTTATGTATTATGTATTATGTATTATGTATTATCACGCACAAGCAGACCAATCTAACGAAACAGACTTTTGATACTACTACTACTACTACTACTATTACTATTACTACTACTACTACTACTACTACTATTACTACTACTACTACTACTACTACTACCATTTCCATCAGTACCACTACCTCTGCTTCTGGTTCCTTTGTTGTTGTTGGTAATCAGTCCATTTGCCCGTCGTCCGTCGTGTTCTCTATGTGGGTGGATTTAGTTAAGGATAATGGCTGCTGTGCTCATTACAGCTGCTGCTCGCGTGGTCCTGAATAATCGCAGCCTAAACGTTGGCTCATTACCATATACCGTAAACACAACCTTATGTAATGTTGCCGTAAAGTCATGTAATTCGTTCTTTCACCGTTGTCGTTACTGTTTTTTTTTTTTATATACTCTTTTATGCTTAGATGTTTTGGTTATCAGTTTTTTTTTTAATCCATGAGTGTGATATTTTTCTTTTGTTTTTGTTATGTTATCGAGAAGAAGTATTATTTGCTGGAATGAATTTTTGAATTAACTACTTGAAATGGACGATATATTGGCCTAGGTAGTGGAATAATGTATGTATGTATGTATGTATGTATGTATGTATGTATGTATGTATGTATGTATGTATGTATGTATGTACGTATGTATGAATATATGTATGTATGTCTTTGAACTTTCTTTCAGTGTTTGCTTCATTCGCCTCCATCTTTTCCTCCTGCTCTTCCTCTTCTTCTTTCTCTTCCTCCTCCTTCTATTCTTCCTCTCCTCCTCCTCTTCCTCCTCCTTCTCTGTGTGACCGGTGTCCTAACTTGATTGCATAACCCTCTCCTATGAGTCGTGTCTGTCCCGCCCACTCACACACACACACACACACACACACACACACACACACACACACACACACACACACACACACACACACACATACACAGACACGCACCCACCGACCCACCCACCCACCCACACACACCCACATCCACACACACACACACACACGCACACAGACACACACACACACACACACACACACACACACACACACACACACACACACACACACCCGCACACACACTATCCCTCACCTGCCGTAACTGTTTCTCTTTCTATCTTTCTCTTTCTATCTATCTTTTTCTCTATAAGTCTTTAATATTTCTTATTAGTCAATTCCACATGTATATATTGCAATATCTTTCCCTTTGTTTCACTTTGTATCGTCAATTCTTTATTTTTTGTAATCTTCCTTCCTTCCAACTTACTGTGTTTCGCTCTTCTATCTCTCTCTCTCCCTCCTTCCCTCTCTCCTTCCTTCCCTCCCTCCATCCCTCCCTCCTCCCTCCCCCTCACTTCCTCCCTCTCTCTCCCTCCCTCCCCACTAGCTTAATCCTACCGCACTAACAGGCTTCCACCAACCCTCAATCCCCGTCAGCTTCCTTCATCCTCCAGTACCTACTCTCACTTACCTAGCATCAAACCTTCACTCTCGCCCAGCATCCCTCACTCTTCCCCTTTCACCCCTCACCATCCCTTCCCCTTCCCCCCCTCCGCGAACATAGTCTCCCAACTGGCATTCTGTGTCACCCCACCTCTGCCTCCACCACCTCCACCCCACTGCAGGGTAACTCTGCACCTGGTGGGGGGATTACGCACTTCAGTTTGATTCACAGTAGCCTCGAAAACTGACCTGGAAACGCCAGACAGATTCCCGAGTGTTAAAGGGTAGAGGTGATCAATGTTGAGCCTGTATGTGGTGCCTCCTCCTCCTCCTCCTCCTCCTTCTCCTCCTCCTCCTCCTTTCATATTGCTGTAGTGAGAGTCGAGGCCTGTGTGCATAGGGTCACTTTGGTGTATACTATTATAACTTGTATATATTCTTTGGAGGTGTTTCAGTATTTGTAGTCTTCCTTTTTTTTAATTCTTTAGTCAGTAATTAGTAATCGTGTTTGCTTATTTGTTTCAGGTGTGTTTCCTCCGTCCGCTTTGTCAGTGCCACAAACTTAGACAGACAGACCAGAACGGCATCTCATCTCCGGGCTACTGACTCGAGAAAGTAAGTCTGCAATTTCTCCCTTCTGACATTCTAGCCCGTAAATAGAATGCTTAACATGCCATCCATTAACGTTATAAAAAGTTGGCAACATTTCTGGTGCGCGAGTTTAGGTAGAGAAAGAAACGAGCAGGTAAGAGAGGAGCTTATTTATGATTCGTCGCACTTTTACGCACTAGCTGAGAGACACCTGGCACGGTTCCTCCCCAGCTCAGCCTTCCCCAGGGCACGAACGTGTGACTCTGAATGGCAAAGTGTGGCTCTGTCTGCCCCCTGACTCCCTGCTCGCTCTTACCTTCATCCAAAACAGCCGCAGAAAAATGCCGCTGAAAATTCACCCATTGGACTTTTACGGCGGCTCACCTTTAGGAATTAACCGTTTTAATTAGTCCTTAATCCCGAGGTTTGCTTCTGCCACGTCCACACCATTCCACGTCCCGTACGTGCCTGCTCTCTGGAAATCTTTTACAGAATAGCGATGCAAACACTGCCAGCTGGTGGGAGTGGCACCGTAAACCTGAACACCACTGTGGTGATGTACGCTTGTGTTGCTTGAAAGTAAATATGCATCATTCCATTTTACGGTGGTAGTCTGGCATTGCTTTTGAAATGTATAAAAAATCCACAGTTTATAAGGGGAAACGTGGAGAGGTGGAGGATGTTATGTAGGTAGAGGATTAAAGGAGTGGCTGCCAAGCTATACTGTTACTTGCTCGGTGCTGGTGTGGGTTTGGTGCTTGTGTGCTTGCCTACAAAGCTTTGACCTTGTGCTGAGGCTGCGGCAGACTGCGTGTACACTCTAGGGAATGTTCATTGTGTATCGGCGGCAGGTTTACAGACAAGCAGGTGGAGGAGATAAACTGTGACCAGATGGTGCAGTCGAACTAGGAAAGGTTAATGAGTTTGCTTTGTGTATTAGCATTAAATATTATTTTTTGTTTCTGTTTGTGTTTAGGCCTAAATTATAGCCTTTCCGATTTAGGTCAATTAGTCTTGCATGTAAATCCGTTGAAGTGTGATTATCCTCCACTTATCATTTATTGTTTTTAGTTTCTTAGTTGAACTTTATCATGGTACCTTCAGGACATGTTATCAATAGTTTGGGTATTACTGTATTTCTCTGTCTGACTTCTTTCTCTTTGTTGGCTTTATCCGCGTCTTTGTGTAATCTGATCTTCACTTTGGCCTTTGTATAAGATGTCTGCAGGTGTCTTGTCATATGCTCGCTAGTTTGTTGTTCGCTTAATGGATCAAAACTGATACTTCTTCAAGGAGCACAAATTAAATGTTATATAGTTATTTCATTAAGCTGGTCCATTGTGTTTAGATTGTTCTTGGTTAAGGACACTCTTGTGAATCTTGTCTATTCGTGTGGTTGATTTTCATCTCAAGTATTCGTTCATCTACCATCGAGGACCCTTGAGAATAATGTAAATACTCGATGACAAGCTACTTAGGAGATAACTATTTATTTTTGGTTTCATTCTTTATGCAGAAAGTAAAACCATTGCAGTGCCACTCGGGGAACCTGTCCGAATATAATATAAACTCAATGAGAGATGATAAAGTGAAACAACTTGAGTGAAATAGTGTCAGTTTTCCTGCCAAAACTAGAACAAATGGTGGTCTCCCTGCTGCTTTTAACGTAATCTCCAGCGAGTGTCAGGTATATTTTGAAAGAACTCTCGTTGCGCTCTTTACGAAACGCGACACTGAATGAAAATATCGACAAGTATGACTGTGTTTCTGGCAGCGGCGACAGGACATCTACTACCAACCAGCCGAACGTTGTGTAAAGGGGAGAAAGGACACTGCAAGGCTCCATGTATCTAAAAACTGGGTAATGGTTGAGTCTCAATTTTTTTAGTCCCCCCAAACAAAAACTTCATAAGTCCATTCTTTTTTGCTATTAAGGTCTTTACTCGGTTTTTGAGGAATTAAGAAAAAAAGTAAGATGTTTCAGCCACAATGAACAAAATTTCTGCCTCGTACGGTGCAAGAAGAAGGAGGAGGAGGAGGAGGAAGAGGAGGAGAGGAGGAGGAGGAGGAGGAGGAGGAGGAGGAGGAGGAGGAGGAGGAGGAGGAGGAGGAGGTCACCATCACAACCACCACCACAATCACCACCATGCTGCACAACCATTACTCCACCACCACCACCACCACCACCACCACCACCACCACCACCACCACCACCACCACCACCACCACCACTACCAGTATAGCTCCCATAATACCCTCCTTCTAGATTATAGGGTCTCGCTATGGCCTTAATTTCCTATGTAGTATTTCCCTGTAGGTTTCAGTGCACGCATCCCGTCACCCTTGCCTTGCTCTCTCTCTCTCTCTCTCTCTCTCTCTCTCTCTCTCTCTCTCTCTCTCTCTCTCTCTCTCTCTCTCTGTCTCTCTGTCTCTGTCTCTGTCTCTCTCTCTCTCTCTCATTCCCTTTCCGTCAGGCCTTCACGTCCGCCATAGTCTCTCCCCCTCGTGTGCTCTCGCCTCTCCCTCAGGCCGGGTCTCCACTCCCTTGTCGTCGGTCCTCCAATATTCATCGGTCGCTAGTCCGTCCCTCAGCCTCCTGACGTGGCCCCTGCTGTCCTGAAGTCTCCTGGTGTCGCCACTTTACTTCTCAACAAAAGGATTGTTTTATTCACGGCTGTTTTTTTATTGTCTATCTCGAGAGAAGAAAACAATATGTAAAGAAAGGAAAGGAATGTTTAATTTCTTTCTTATTAATCGTTAACTTAAATGGATCGATGCGTTATTATAGTGGAGTTTATTAACAAAGTACAACGTATATTATTGATTTATGGATCGTATTATACCATGAACGTATTGGAAGCAATGCATTTCTTTTGTATTTTAAGTATATTTCACAATATCTTGCTTTTTTGGGTATACGTATATACAAAAAAAAAAAAAAAAATAAATAAACTTGCATTGCACCAACCAATCTTTTTTCTTTCGTTTTTTTCATAAGCTGCATAAATAAAAAAACAAGTAAGAATATAAAAGATAGAGAGAGAGAGAGAGAGAGCAGAAGGGAGGAAGGGGAAGAGGAAAGACGGAAGATGAAAACAGAAAACTACAGAACGGGAACAGGAGAGGAAAGGGAGAAGTGAGAGGAAAAAAATGTGAAGAGAAACGAGAGAAAGGAGCGAGTAAATAGAAAGAAGTTAGTGGAAATAGAAGCGAGCGAGGAGAGATAAGAGAGAGAGAGAGAGAGAGAGAGAGAGAGAGAGAGAGAGAGAGAGAGAGAGAGAGAGAGAGAGAGAGAGAGAGAGAGAGAGAGAGAGAGAGAGAGAGAGAGAGAGATTTTACTATTCACTTTACATCAACGGAAGTCAGCATCACAAAGGATGTAATGGCGCTGGAAATTTTAAGTGTGTTTTTTTTCCTCAAATGGTAAATGCCTGGAAACTTCCTGACCTTTTCTGCTGAATATTTTTCCACCTTTATGTTAAATTTTTATATTTTTTGCCCCTTGGTTAGTTTTTTTTTTTTATATGTTGGAGATTTCGTTCCCAGTAGTTTGGACCGGTTTTTTTTTTTTTTTTTTTTTTTTTTTTTGCCGGAGTGTGCGTGTGCTTTAGTGTGTGTGTGTGTGTGTGTGTGTGTGTGTGTGTGTGTGTGTGTGTGTGTGTGTGTGTGTGTGTGTGTATGTATGTATGTGTGTGTGTGTGTGTGAACAATACAATATACATTATACAATACACTACAAAAGATAAGACAGCACGGAAAATTGGGATCAGACATTGCTATATCAATATATAGTTCTACCCTCAGAGACTCTTTCCACTGATTGGACTAGATTCTCACTTCCCTGCCCCTGCCAACCCTTAAGGGCGCTCTAGGTGAAGTAAAACTCTTGTACATACACTGTCATCACCACTACCATCCCGTCTGCATCCCCGTCACCACCACAACCACCACTACTACCCTCACCACTACAACTCTCCTCTTGATGGTACTGCAGCTCCACGTCTTCTCACCCATCTCCTCTCTTCTACCTCATTCCTCCTGCACCTCACGCAACCCTTGTGGCATTACAGTATCCACGTCTTGTCTCTCTTTCTCTCTCTCTCTCTCTCTCTCTCTCTCTCTCTCTCTCTCTCTCTCTCTCTCTCTCTCTCTCTCTCTCTCTCTCTCTCTCTCTCTCTCTATCCTTCCACTCTCTTTCTCCATTTCCTCTGGCCCCGTCCTTCCTTCGTTCTTCCTTTATCCACCACGAAGAAATGTGTATAAGAACCCTTTTTTTTTTTCTCTTTCACCTTTCACCTCATTTCCATTAATATATTCATCATCTATCATGGTTAATAATTTACGTATTAATCGGCTACCACGCTCCAGATCGCCCTCCAGCGCCTGTGTGTGTGTTTATTAACGCTTTCGGTAAGGGTGGACACAGTTTTATACCTCCTCCTCCTCCCTCACATTGAGCACCAAAGCGTCGTATAATCCTCATCTGTTCAAGAGCAATGGAGTGAATTACGGGTGTGACGTGCGTGTGTGCGTTCACCTGGGTAATGGGGTGCCAGGTGAGATTATGGTGCGGTGAGGTGAAGGGTGCTCTCTAATTCTTGTTTATATATATGTTATTTTTTTCTGTGTGTGTGTGTGTGTGTGTGTGTGTGTGTGTGTGTGTGTGTGGTGTGTGTGTGTGTGTGTGTGTGTGTGTGTGTGTGTGTGTGTGTGTGTGTGTGTGTAAATACTTGCCATCACTACGACAGGACAAACAAAACAACAGCGAGTAAACAAAGAAACAACAGAACAGCGGCGGCGATCCGGAGAGCCACCCCGTTTCCATTTTCAATTTTCGGGGTGAGTCAATTTTCGGCATGGCGGAGTGTGTGTCAGCGGGGAGGCGGAGGGAGGGGCAGCGGGGCAGTGGGCGGTGGGCGGCAGCTGCGGGTGGGTGGCGAGAGGCGTGCGTGTGTGCCCAGTAACGGCGTTGCCAACCCAGACTTCAGCCATGAAAGCTATTGAAGAGAAGTCGCCGCCGCTTGGTGTAACGCGGCCACGTCGAGGCGAGGCGGTGGTGGCCATGGCTTAGTGTCCCGAAGGGTGCTTAAAGGCGGCTTGATATGTAGTGGTGTGTGTGTGTGTGTGTGTGTGTGTGTGTGTGTGTGTGTGTGTGTGTGTGTGTGTGTGTGTGTGTGTGTGTGTGTGTCAGAGAGAGAGAGAGAGAGCAACAAAAAACGTGCATATAGACAGGTTGAGACAGAAAGATAGGGTTATTTTATGCTGTCTTCCGCTCGGTTGATGCGAATTCTACACGTGGTTATCTTTTTTCCCTTGTCTTCCTTGTCCCCAATCCTTATTATGGACCCTTTATTTTTACTTGCACACACTTCTTTGATTCTTCCTTAATATTATTCCTCTTCGTCCCTCTTCTTTATCTCCTTCATCTCCTTCCGGACATTGCATTCATTTTCCAAGAATTCGTTCCGTTCCAAAGTATTCCTTCTCCCTCTATATTTTCCTCTTTATTTTATTACCTTCCATGTCCAGCGCTACACGTCACTTTCCTTTTCCTCGTTTCCGTCGTCTCCGCCCCTTTCCTCTCCTCTACCCAGACCTGGAGCCATAAATTTCAGTATTCTCTCGGGGAATCCCACTCACCCCTCTTTATTTTATTACCTTCCATGTCCAGCGCTACACGTCACTTTCCTTTTCCTCGTTTCCGTCCGTCTCCGCCCCTTTCCTCTCCTCTACCCAGACCTGGAGCCATAAATTTCAGTATTCTCTCGGGGATCCCACTCACCCCTCTCTGTCCATCACTCATGCCTCCTCCCAGGCCATTTATAAATCCTGTGTTTCCTTTGCCTAAAATATAATTACCCCTGAGAGTGCCAAGGAAGAAGGGGAGGAGACACGAGGATGTGGCTGAGGAAGAAGAAGGTGAAGGTGAAGGTATACGACACTGGTATATTTTTGTGTTTATATCATGTTTTATTTGACCTTGAAGAAAAATTTTGGACAGTAGGACCAAAAAAAAAAAAAGAGGATAAGGAACGGGAATAAGATGAAAGATGATGAAAATTAAAGGATATGACCAGCAAACGAAAAGGAATGGAAAAGGAAAAGAAAATATTGGAGGAAACGAAGGTAAAATTATATGACTAGTAGTAAAGAAGAGCTATATAAAGGAAAGGGGAAAGAAAGGAACAGCTAACAGATGGAAAGAAAAGAAAAAGAAAAGAGAGGGAACAAAAAAGCCAAACTACCGACGAGGAAGTTATGGAAACTAAAGATGAACGAAAGAATATGGAATATAAAAAAGCGAAGAAATTGACAACGAAGTATATTATGAAGAAAGAGAAGAGAAGGAGGAAGGGATGTGCAAAAGAAAAGGAAAAGAAAGGAAGGAGAAGAGAAGAGAAAGACTAGACTAGACTAGAGTAGATTAAAGTAGAGAAGAGAATAATAGAGAAGAGAAGAGAAGAGAAGAGAAAAAGAAGAAAAGGGAAGAGAAGAGAAGTGAACACAACACAACACACCAGTGGAGAGTAGGGAGCGTACTAGGACAAGTGAGAGGGATGAAGGTAGCAAGAGGCGGCGTCTACGTGGAAGGTTTGATTAATGCCCCGACAACTTTATACCAATTTTATATTAAACTGGAAACAGATGAGATGAGGCGAGACAAGACGAGACGAGACCAAGCGAGATGAAACATGGGATGGTGGAGAAGGCGAAGGAGTAATATAATCTATCCCTTCTACTCTCTTTCTCCTTATATCCCTTCCTCTTCTTCTCTCTGTCTCTCTCTATCTAACACTTCTTGTGGTAATAACACCACCACCACCCACCACCTGCTCCACCTACACACCTCCAACTCCACTTCAAGAAACTACAAAAAAAAATCAAGGACGCTTCACCAACACCACACACCATCAGTGCCTCTTTACAAAACCAGTCCCATATAAGCCACTTCAATGCTCTTCCATTTCACCGCGACAAAGCCAGCCTCACACACCCTCCCCTTTGACACTCCACAAAGACAAGGACCAGCGCTGCCACTATTGCTACTACTACTACCTACTACTACTACTACTACTACTACTACTACTACTACTACTACTACTACTACTACTACCACCTCCCTTACCTCCTCCTCCTCCTCCTCCTCCTCCTTCCTCCTCCTCTCTTCTCCTCTACAACCCTCCAGGTACTCTTTCATCCGACAAACACAGGAATCAAATCTGGACATGAACACACGACAGACACAACACACACACACACACACACACACACACACACACACACACACGACACACACACACACACACACACACACACACACACACACACACACAGCTGAGGCAAAGGTTTCGTGAGTACGTCTAGTTTTTGTTCTACACGCCTTTGATGTGTTAATTATAATCACAGGTAGCTAATGCTCCGTGCTGTCGGGGTGGCAGGGCGAATGTTTTTATAAGTAGGTTTTTATCAAGTCCTATGAAATGTGTGCAAAAGGTACTCACATCACTCACATCACTTCACTTGCAATGAACTAGCAATTAAAGTAAAAGGTAAAAGGTTATTAGGCAAATAAATTAACAGTAAGCGACAGTTACCTTCCAACTATTTTCTTTACGATTTTATAAGAGACAAATAAAAGGTTTCAGTTAGCACTCCATTGTCATTATTCATCTATATTGTGTAGGTTATTATTTGTATAAAGTTTTTATATTTATTTTTACAATGGTTTCCACTGTATATGCACCTATTTCTTGGAGCATAGGTTGCTAAAAATATAACATTAAATACTTTGCCCTTTGATTTCTTCTTATTATAGTGAGACGTACACACACACACACACACACGCACACACACACCACACACACACACACACACACACACACACACACACACACACACACACACACACACACATACACACACACGTAACTCTCCGCAATATCCTCTTTAGACATTAGAACAACCCCTTAACGCTTTCCCTAACGTGATCTCCATAACTTACCGTCTCGCCACACGCTACAATATTGCCTTCAGGATTAAGTTAAGCGACAGTCGCCTGTGAAAGGGGCGTCGGCTAGCTGTCGGGGGATGTCTGGAGAGCCTGGCGTCTGTCGGGACCGATCGAGGAAGTTTTGAACACACACTAAGACGTTTATGTATCCTCCTATCAAGTTATCTTGGGCAAAATGTAGAGGTGGGTGTAGAGAGCGAGATAGAGAGGGAGAGGAGGAGAGAGAGAGGGAGAGAGGAGAGGAGGAGGAGAGAGAGGAGAGAGAGAGAGGAGAGAGAGAGAGAGAGAGGAGAGAGGAGAGAGAGAGGAGAGAGAGAGAGAGAGAGAGAGAGAGAGAGAGAGAGGAGAGAGAGTAGAGAACCAGCTGACGGGATGAAGTTGGTCTGTGAATATTTTCCGAGGAATAATTTACAATGTTATAATGTTTTGTATTGTATTCAAAAGTACTTTATTGGACAGTAGTTTCTCTAATTTTTTATCTCTATCTCTCTCTCTCTCTTTCTCTCCTACTCTGTAATTAGTCTTTCCCTTCGTCTTACCTGTTTCCCTTGGACCCATTTACCTGCATACTCTCCTACTTTTCCTTCGTTCCCCATCAACTGTGGTAATCCTCTCCGTGGCATATAGTCTTCTTCTTTTTAATCCAGTTTCTAACATTCTCTTTCCTATTTTATTTTACTCTTCTTCTTCGTAGTCTTCGTTTTCCTCTGTGTCTTCCTTGTTCTTCTACCTTCTAATAGGAGTATGGAGGTGAAGAGCTTTAGAATGAATTAGTTTAGTGAAGCAAGTAAGTGTCTTTGTCTAAGTTTTCTTGTAATGGTGTTTCTTGTGTTCCTCCGCCAACAAGATATAAGTACCTGACGGCAACTACATCATACGAAGAAAACATCAAGAAACTCAACTTGTTTAGCTTATTCCGACGAGGACTGAAAGGTGATTTGATGGACGTTTATACAACTTTCAGTTGATTTGATATGGATGTGAACGACTACTTCACTGTCGACCCAACAAATGTCACAAAAAAATAACGAATGTAAGAAAGCCGCTTACATTATAAATTGCTTACCCCTTGCAATTTGTAAATATCAAATTGTAGAAGAAAAAAGTATATTCCTCTTTTTCTCAATTTTTTTCTCTCCTCTTTTTTTTTTTTTTTCTCTCTCTCTCTCT
>JAXIVD010003855.1:2500-7500 GCA_036785275.1 Cancer borealis
AAACAAAAGGCGTAGCCCTCTTTTTGTCCTCGTCGTGTCACTCAAAACGTGACCCTCTTCCACGTCTCGTAGCCTCGTTAGGCTAATACTTCCCTTCCCTTTCTCGACACATAGCCTCGCCTCTATTCAGTTGACACAAGGCACACTCCGGCCTTAGCCTCACGCCACACACTCTTTACAGATGTTGAAACCACACGCCCTCAAAGACACCTAGCATGCCTTTATACTCCTTCTCTTCAGAGAAGCTTCAATGCACTTCTACTGGGCCGGACTCTTATCCTCTCCAGACGACACTAATGTTACTGGCAGAGCCTGCAACAATCATAGCCTTAACGTAGCTTCCTTCCTTTCCTTACCAGACTCTTAACATTCTTCCTTCTCCCTCTCAGGGAATCTTCATTCCTCTGTTGGGCCTGACTCTCGTCTTCCCAAGACGATGTTATTGTGACGGGCGGGGCCCGCAACACGCCCCCCCATAAAGGAAAAATTTTGGAAGTCTCACAGACTTTCAAAATTTTAAAGCAGCAAGAGTGACTACCTGGCCCGCAACAAGCAGTCGGCCACCATCTTGTCTGCCCTCTCTGCCAAGAAGCAGGCCATCTCCCCGGCACAGTTCGTGAAAGGAACCTGCCACTAGCCCTTTCATCAAGTACACCTCTCTCACGGCCATGTCCTCTCCCACGGTCAGAGGAATTCACAAACTGGAAGTCAAAAGGAAATAGAACCTTCTTGCACACAGGATGTACTTCTTCTTCAGTGGGGTTCACATCTTCCTCGGGGGCCTGCTCTGGTATTTCGGCAGAAGTGTCAAAGTGTTCCTTTGGGATGGCGTTCAGCTGCTCTTCAAGCTGGTCTCGGTCAGAGCCCCAGTCGAAATACACAGCTTTCACGCTTATCCATGGGCTTCACCCCGGTGGTAGTCACTTCACTCTGACAGTGAAACTTCTTCTTCTGCACTCCTCCGAGGTGCTGCAACCTTTCCCCACGCAGCACACCGCACTGCCCTCAGTGCTCTGCGGGAACCACCAGTTCCGAACCAAGAACCTCGGTGGTTTCCTCCCCTGGTGCAAAATTACGATACTTGGCCTTCTGGTCATAGTATCTTTTTCTCTTCTTCGGCGCAGCTCCAAGATGGTGCGGAGCCACTTCCAGCGCATTAATCAGTCCTTTCCGAGGACTTAACCCGTTCTTCAGGAGCGACTCTGGGCGGTCAGAGTGCGGAGCACACCAGGCTTCCCGCACCAAGTCCAAAGGACCGCGCACCCGTTGCCCAAACACCACCAGTAAGATCATGTGGGATCACAGGATCTGTCGGAAGGGGCGGTGCCGACACCCTGGTTACGTCCCGGGGCCTGAGGCGTGGCGTGGACTCATCCACCACCACCTCATCGGCTGAATTGGGTGGGCCCTCCAGGTGGGCCTCACCCGTCAGATAGTCACCAGTCAAGGGAACAGCCTGTTGCCTGCCTCCAGTACACTCCGCAGGGGTGGGAGTCTCCAACTCCTCCACAGAGTTGGAAGTCTCCCCTCCTTCAGAGGTGACCCCCAACAAACTGTCCGATATCTCAGGCTGGGACCCGGACTGAGTACCGAGACCCACAGCCTCACAACCAGGAAACACCACCGCGTGGGTGCTTCCTCCGAGGTGCCCCGCAGGGTGAGGAATACCAACACAAGACTCCTCTACCCTCAACACTCCTTCCTCACCCTCGGCGACAACTTCTGCCGAGTCAGGTGCTTCTATAGGTGGCTCTGCACTGCGGCAGTCAGCCCTCACACCTTGGCTTACTGGAGAACCCGGCTCTGTTCTCTTTTGTCGGTGACCCTGCAATGTCGCAGTCAGTCCCTAGTGTAGCAGCCGGTTCCACCCGTCTAGCCTGAGACCGGGTGACAACCCCAACAACTTCCTCCTCACTGCCCTCCAACACCGGTGACCCTGCCTCTTTGCAGTCGGCCCCAAGAGCGGCAGCTTCTTCCTCACCACTGTTCTCCTCTTCCGGTAGCCCTGCTCTGTCGCAGTCGGCCCCAGGAGCAACAGCCTGCGTCACTTTCTCGGTCTGCGACCGGTTGTCAACAGCAACAGGATCGGGCACACTATGCCCCGACTCCTCAGAGGCCTCACCTCCCGTAGGGGTGGGCACCCAAACTCTCCCTCCAGCTAGGTCATTTCCTAGCAGGAAATCAACACCTGCTACAGGCAGTTGTTCTGCCACTGCCACTTAAGCCGTAGTGGTGATCAGTGGACACGACAGCTTCACATCAGCCGTCACAAACTTCTCGACAGCGTTGAGGCCCCTACACAACACTGCCTTAGAAGAAGTCACCTTACCCCCGGTGACATTGCGGCACACAGACTGTCGTGCGCCAGTGTCTCGCAAGACAGTGACAGGATACTTCTTCCCGCGAATCTCAACAGTGCCCCCACACAGAAATGGGCGACACCAGTCCAGCTCCGAGTCAGCTGGAGTCACAGAAGCAATTACAGGTGGGAATCAAGTGAGTCTGCCTGAACCCCCTCCTCACAATCCAACTCAGGCCCATCAAGAGCCTTCCTTCCTTCATGAACCTCAGGAGCGAGCAGCCTCTCCTCACGGCCCTGGTCAGGCCACACCAGCAAGGCAACTGGTTTCTGGAGTGTCTTGGAGGGGCCCACTGTCACTAGTTTAGGGCATTGAGATCGGAAATGCCCCTTGGCATGGCAGTTATAGCACGTGGGCTGGTTGTCATACTTAGGGGTACTAAAGGTCATTTTTCCTCCTGACCCTCCCTTTGGCCCTGAAGGGGAAGCGGGGATTGAGACTTACCGAACCCGCTTTTATTGCCAAAGCCGTGACATCGGGAAGGGGAACGTGGAGCACCAGAACCAGCACTGCCACCCCTCCCTGGCCCTCGTGGTCCTCCCTCTTTGTATCCATCTCCAGCACGAGGCTCCGAGCGATGGGTTAACACATGGTCAGCCCAGGTGGCAGCCTCCTTCAGCGTCTTAAAACGCTTCTCCCGCAAGAGAGGCACCAGTTCCTTATCAGCAGCATTTATAAACTGCTCCATCACCATCAGCTCTTCCTGGTCGCGGAGAGTATCCACTCCCTCACTCATAATCCATCTCTTAAACGCCTGCTCTAAATGGCGGGCACACTCGAGGTAAGAATCTCCAGGTCTTTTCTTTCCACCTCGGAACTTTAAGCGATAGGCTTCGGGCCGCAGCTCGTAAGCCCTCAACATATCAGCCTTAAAGTCTTCGTAACTTTCTAAATCTTCCGCCGACATATTGTCGTATGCCTCCAATGCTCTGCCTTTTAACTTATTGGCCACTAGGCCAACCCATCTTCCTCCTGGCCAACCAAACTCAGCCGCCTTCTTCTCAAACATCCTGAACCATTCTGCTACTTGCTGTTCATCGAAGTCAGGGATGAGCTGTAAACTCCTTACCATCTGGCGCTCAACTGTGTTCTCCTCTCCTTCTCCTCCCTTATGAGTTGAGTTGGCCCCAAGTCTGGATCTTTTCCACTCAAATTCTCTATGCTTCTCTGCCTCCAACCTTCTGACTTCCATCTCTTCCCTTCTTGCTTCTCTCCTCTCTTCAGATTCTAATTCCAATCTTCTCGCTTCAACCCCCATCTTTCTTGCTTCGTTCGCGGCTTCTATTTCCAACCTTCTAGCTTCGTTCGCAGCTTCTATCTCCAACCGCTTCAATTCGAGTTGAAATCTCAATTCCTCCGCCATTCCGACGGACTGGAGGTTGTCAGTAACACTGGCAGCTGGGCTCACTCTCCTTGAACCCATCACGTTCTCAAAAGAACCAACACGGCCCGTTATATGCTGCAGGGGCTGTTCAGGCACTTCCTGAGCAAAGTTGAATTATCCTGTGGTACTATGCACACTAACAGGATTAACAGGCCTTTCTTCACCTAGGCATGGCTGTTCACTAACGTCACGTACAGGGCTGGCTTGGGCCAAGCCCTCCTCGAGGGGAGTAAGTACATCACGTCTGTCTTCCATCGTTACAGTGTGTGTGGGCTCACACTAACAACACACTAACACTGTTTTCCTACTCACTGTAATTCCTTTAGAATCCTGGCGTGGTCGCCAATTTTGTTACGGTCACACCGTAAGGACACGGTTCTTATGCCCTAGTGCCGGATGTCCACTTATGAACAACCCAGTCACAACCACGTTACGGGCGTGTATGAACTGTAGTGCTGATGTTTATACGTCTTTTTAATCCACCAAAGGACAAGAAAAATCGACTATCCCGTAGGTCTAGTCTTCTCCGAGGGCCACGCGCCGGCGGCTGGACAACAGGCTATAAGCAGGAGTGCCCGGTTAAGGAACCTGTGCACCCTTTCAGCCAACACACAGCACCTACAGCTGTTAGTGTGGTGCTCGGGAGTGCTTGTGTAGCTAGTTGGTTGACTGGAGAGAGGAAAACTCAATCTCCAGTTGAGGTTATTTATTACAAAAATATAGATCATATAAACAAAATATACATTTTAACAAGAATTATTGTAAATGGTGTATGCGCGCTGTCTGAGGACAGAGAGCGCCAAGTTTATGTTGAAGGGCTGTTCTGCAGCGCAATAAAATACATAAACATACAAACAAAAGAAAAACATAAATAAAGATACATGATAAGTACAATGAAAATAATGAGAAATATAAAAATACAAGGTTTGTAATAGTTGTGGCTGCTCGACGTACATACTTAGGAAACGGGTGTCGCACGTTCTCTAAGTTTTAAGGGGAGACTGCAACAATACGCCTCCCCTAGTGACGATGAAGGAGGAACGAGAATCCTGTGGTTGCCTGGGACCAGTGTTGAATGTGTTGAGTGGAGTCCATGAGGCTGGCGATGACCGTACGACTGCGGGTGGTAACCGGCAGATGGTGGCAAGGAGCCGAAGAGGTCGTGCCAAGCCACCATTGAGGCTTGACAGGGCAGGTGCAGGTGGTGGATCCATTCTGACGTCCTTCCCAGGTGTACCGTGAAGTCGCTGCCAGGG